>CAVLJG010003302.1:124820-191935 GCA_963669975.1 Acanthoscelides obtectus
GAAACGCACAAGGACCCTTAAGGATAACTGTTTGCACAACAGTGGGCGTCAAAATGCTGCTGATGATGATTTACCTTTACAGCAAATGCTCAAACTGTTTTCCTTCAGCCGCAATACACGCTCGACATCTTCTTAAAAAAGATCGGGTTATTAAACGAGCGAATCCACGGTTATTAACAAACTCAGCTGCTTCCAATAGTCTTTGCCGTAGCTCAGCTACATTTTGAATCGGCTTGAAATACACTTTTTCTTTTACAGTTCCCCAGTAAAAAATCTAAAGGATTCAAATCAGGTGATCGGGCTGGCCACGGTATTGTACCAGACCGCCTTATCCATCTGCCTGGAAAGTTTTGATCGAGATACTCTCTCACTGAGAGTGCATAGTGCGCTGGGCAGCCATCATGCTGAAACCACATGTCCCTGTAAATACTCAGTGGCACGTCCACCAATAAATTTTGTACATGATTTTTCAAAAAATCCAAATAAACTTCAGCAGTCAAAGTCTCTGGGAACTCAAACGGACCGATTATTTTACCATTTAAAATTCCTGTCCAATGGTTTATCTTGAAGCGATATTGAGATTTATCTTCTCTCATCAAATGTGGGTTTGCTACGTGCCACTCGTGTAAGTTATGCAGGTTCATGTACCCATCTTTCTTAAATGTGGTCTCATCCGACCATAAAATTTTTTCAAAGAACTGTGGATCTTTCCTGTGTCTTTCTAACATTGTGCGACAAAAAGCAACTCGGGGCTCATAATCCCGGGGCAGGAGAGGTTGAACACGCTGTATGTGGTATGGATGAAGCACATCACTTACTTGCTATTGCACACTTTGATACCGATCAGTACTCCTTCGTTTACTGCGCATCTTTACATGTTCGTGCTTGTTGATTTCGTACTGTTACTAATTTTGGATTCGTGAACTGGACTGTTGATCGCTTGTGATTTGGATTTGGACTGTTTAATTGCTCTTCAAAACAACATTTGCTTTCCTTAGACTATCTTTGATAGTGTGATTGTGCAGTGCCGCTATGTCCGTGTACACCGTACAAGAATATGCTAACATGCACCTCATTTATGGGGAATGCAGATGCAACGCTAGTGCTGCAGCGAGACTTTACTGTGAGAGGTACCCGAATGCAGCTCGTCATCCAGATCATCGAGTGTTCACAAATGTGCACCGCTTACTGTTCTCAGAGGGCCAACTACCAAACCAATCACACGGTGAGGGAAGATCTTTCCTTCCTTACGAAGACGTGGTGCTAGGAGCTGTCGAAGAAGACCCGAGTACTTCAGTGCGTGCAATAGAACTAAAAACAGGTGTGCCCAAAAGTACAGCCCATAGAATCTTGCAAAAAAACGTGCTCCATCCATACCACGTACAGCGTGTTCAAGCTCTTCTGCCCCGGGATTATGAGCCCCGAGTTGCTTTTTGTCGCACAATGTTAGAAAGACACAGGGAAGATCCACGGTTCTTTGAAAAAATGTTATGGTCAGATGAGACCACATCTAAAACAGATGGGTACATGAACCTGCATAACTTACACGAGTGGCACGTAGCAAACCCACATTTGATGAGAGAAGATAAATCTCAATATCGCTTCAAGATAAACCATTGGACAGGAATTTTAAATGGTAAAATAATCGGTCCGTTTGAGTTCCCAGAGACTTTGACTGCTGAGGTTTATTTAGGTTTTTTGCAAAATCATTTAGAAAATTTATTGGAGGACGTGCCACTGAGTATTACAGGGACATGTGGTTTCAGCATGATGGCTGCCCAGCGCACTATGCACTCTCAGTGAGAGAGTATCTCGATCAAAACTTTCCAGGCAGACGGATAGGGCGGTCTGGTACAATACCGTGGCCAGCCCGGTCACCAGATTTGAATCCGTTAGATTTTTTTTACTGGGGAACTGTAAACGAAAAGCGTATTTCAAGCCGATTCAAAATGTAGCTGAGCTACGGCAAAGACTATTGGAAGCAGCTGAGTTTGTTAATAACCGTGGATTCGCTCGTTTAATAACCCGATCTTTTTTAAGAAGATGTCGAGCGTGTATTGCGGCTGAAGGAAAACAGTTTGAGCATTTGCTGTAAGGTAAATCATCATCAACAGCATTTTGACGCCCACTGTTGTGCAAACAGTTATCCTTAAGGGTCCTTGTGCGTTTTCATAATGACTGTTTAATTAGGAAATGTTGAAAATGTTCATCAGTTTTCTTTCAAATAAAATTATGCATAAGTTAACTAGTAATCTTCTAAGTGTTATACCATTTTGGAATCGTTATTAAATGCGCCAACTTTTAAAGTTACTTGCCAAACTCTCGTAGTACATTTTTTTCCAGTACAGCCAGTTAAAGTTGAGCAAAGTTTTACTTTGGAATACTCGGTTGGGAAATAAGTGGCAATTTTTCCTGAACGAGAAAAGTTGGCAGTAAGGTTGAGACCACCAGTTTGAAGATGCATTATTCATCATTACATTGTAAAAATAAAATCCAAAAAAATTTAATATTGGGATTGACAGACTGCCGTGGGGTGTGAAATTTCTATATCTTTTTCAAAGACCTATAATTTTCAAAACACATACATAAAATTTTTTTAAATATTTTTCTGATAGCTGTTATGACTTTGCCTATCACTGGGTTTCGGCTTGACGTCGACTTCTGGGACACCCTGTACAATAAATCAACAATAAGACCGATAATGATGTACAAAGCGGAACAAGAGCAGATTCGGCGAAAACACAAATTTTACTGGAAACAGCAGAAATGTAAGTCTTACGAAAAATAACAAACCAAACTCTAAAAGACAGAGTAAGAAGTGAGGAAATACGAGCGGGATGTGGTATAGAGGAAATAAGCCTATGGAACAAAAGAAGAATAATAGAATGGAATCAACACATAGAAAAAATGACAGAAATAGTACAGTACGAATAGCAAGAGAAAGATCGCCAAATGGAAGAAGATCAATAGGACGACCGAAGAAAAGATGGCCAGACAACGTCAATTGAGGCTAAAACCGAAGTAACACAAGCATGAGCCTTAAAATAAAGTAGGAAGAAGAAGAAGAGTTTACCTTTCTTTGTCCTTTAGCATATGTTACGTGGAAGTGAAAAAACACTGACACAGTATTAGCATTTCAATCAG
The DNA here is from genome assembly GCA_963669975.1 of Acanthoscelides obtectus. Taxonomy (NCBI): domain Eukaryota; kingdom Metazoa; phylum Arthropoda; class Insecta; order Coleoptera; family Chrysomelidae; genus Acanthoscelides; species Acanthoscelides obtectus. The sequence goes on from CAVLJG010003302.1 coordinate 127,965, forward strand.
CTGGCTGTAAAAATTCGGGAGGAAAGATCAGGTTTACTGAAAAAAAAATCATATCTTATCGAGTCGGTGCACCTCCTCAGAGAAGCCCTCCTAACAATAGCAATAACCATTCAATTAAGTTTCGAGTTACTTGAAAAGCCGCTAGATTCGGAGCCCTCCAGCATGTGAAGAAGTTCTTACAGCTGTAGACGGGTATTTTAAAGCGCCTCCACAGGATCGCTTCAGGGAAGGTGTAAATCACACAGAAAATCTACGGAAAAGACTTGTTGAACTTAAGGGAGATTATATTGCAAAAATAAACGTCTTTTCAAGGATCAAGTAATCAATTTTCATGTAGAGTTCAACAACCTCTCGCATCATCCGGTACGTGTCTAGGCCGTAAAGCACTTATTGTGCCTGAGATACAGCATTTATCTACGCCTGAATCCAGGCAAAAATTGAGAGAAGCCTTTGAGATAAAAATAAATGAATTGACCAAACTATATCACTCGAAGCTGCAGGCTCTAGTCACTGTTTAGCAAGAAATAAATATGGACAATACTTGAGGATATATCAATTTGACAGTCTAATTGATTTTTTATACACAACCGTTTATTGTACAAAGAAGGACATGGGTGAAAATTGTCATTTGATGCCAAAAAAAAAAAAATAATATTCATACTAAGGCCCGTATCGTCAGTCGTCCCTACAATTGTAGGGCGCCTTTATGGCCTCCTTGATTGTCATAGTTTTCTACTTCACCGTGTCAGCGCCCTATTTTGAGGTAATGTCACAAACATCTATTTGCATCAAATTTTGTTTGCTTTTGAGTTATATCATGTTTTATCAGCCAAAATTTCCTACAATTGAAAAAGAAAACATATCTTCACAATAGGAGAGCGCTGACGCTGACACGGGACAAGTGTAATCTAGAAATTTTGAAGGAGAGAAAGGAGTATGACAATCAAGGAGGCCATAAACGCGCCCTACAATTGTAGGGACAACTGACGATACGGGCCTAAGTCTATGTCTATATCAGCTGGCCGAATATAAATTAACTGGAACGCCTTCCCATGGACAGTGTCGTATCGTTACTGCCATTGTGATACGGCTTTATGGCCTTCTTAGCCTTTGTTATCCTTTCCTATCAGCCGAAAATTTCTCAAGATTCAAAAATAAAGCATCACCTCACAATAGGTCAACCTTGATGCTCTTACGGAACGGTAGAAGCCTAAAAATTCCACAGCCTTTCTGGACGAGAGAAAATACTATAAAAATCAAGGTGGTAATATTGTAGGCGACTGACGATACGGCCCATAGATATTAGAAAACTAACAAGTTCAACTGTGAACACTATTACTTTTAGGACAAGGTATACGATGAAGTAATGCGTGTGGTAGGTCCAGACAAGAATATTGAATATAATGACGTACCAAAACTTGAATACACAGAAAGGGTAGTGAAAGAATCATTGAGGCTGTTTCCTGTGCTTGCCATGGTTGGCCGACATGTCGTAGAAGATGTAGTTATTGGTACGTATTTAAAACTTCTCTTCACAATGACGTAACAAGATGGAGTTATTTTAGCATTTATATGTACTGCCTCCTGCCTGCGCCCCTGCTGAGTGAGGTAAGGTAAGCCAAGTGAGAAAGGTTAAGTATCATCCACTTAAATTCTGATCGTTGATTTTCATATATTCATGGTTTTTTGAACATTATTACAAAGACGCTTTGAATCAGAGTGTTCCGCTATGAATCGACCCATCTCATCAGTGCTCAGAGAAAAAAGTTTCATAGAACTTATAACAATATATAATTTTACATGCAATGTAATTTTTTGTACACCAGATTTCAGTGCTGTCAAATAAAGTATTTTGTTTAAAAAAAATATAGCTTGATTCGATTTGGCTTTTGTGAGATCCACTATGAAAAGCTTGATGTTAACATTTATATAGAGCTTTTCTTTTCTGAAGTCCCGTATAAATAAGGTATAGAGAAAGATGTCTATTTATATTGGAACGTCCTGCTTTGAAGCATCGGCAGCAAGTGTCTGGCTGTGCTGGTTGTTATCTTGTAATAATAAGGTATGTATAAAAATCAACCACAAGATTTTGAACGTCTACCCATCTTACGCAGGCAATGGAAGTACATATAAACACTATTGATTGCCCTTTGAGAAAATGAGTTACATTCGATAGCCTTGGAATGTTGCTATACCACAGGTAATATACCTGTATAATGATCGTAGCTCAAGATCAAGCTTAAATAAAAATAAATGTACTCTATTGCAATATTTTACAGGTAATTATGTAGCACCTGCAGGCACCTGTCTTGTATTCCCCATATTGCATATGCATAGGTCCGAAGAACACTGGAAGGACCCGTTGAAATTTGATCCAGACAGGTTTTTGCCTGAAAATATGGCAGACAGGCATCCTCTAACCTACTTTCCATTTTCGTTTGGCGTTAGAAATTGCATCGGTAAGTAATAGACGCAGGATGGTATGGACTTTTTCCAAATGCAAGACAGCATAAAACGCTTACCAACAAACCAGGAATAGTAGTAGGCATTAATTACCCAATGCGTGCAAATGAACAAATTTTAGTTTGAAATATACGGAGTTAGAAATAAATATCATTATCGGTAGCTCCTTATGTAGAAATTTCTTTTGACTAATCAGAAAAATATAGAAAAACGCCTTTAAGTGCAGAAATACATCATTAACAACATTAGGACCTTAATCTCATCTGAAATGAAGATGGACTACCAAAGCTCGTTCTTTGTCCGTCTTGTATAGTTGAGAAGAGCAGAAAGTAGAGCACTAAACAGAAAAAGATATTGCAAAAGGGTCCTTGAATAAATGAAAAGTAGAAATTTGGGTCATTGAATTGATGCATGAATACTATGCTTTAGCCTACAATTTGCAGTTCAAGAGTCTCAAATTAGTACTTCATAATCTTAGAATATAAAATCATTAACTTCTAAAATTTCGATTTGATAAGTCAAAGTTGACTATTCTTGTACATTAAGTAGCTAATCACTCAGCAACCAATCACTTAAATGGTTGGGAGGATCTATCCGAATAAAATATGGAACATACCATTTGAAAGAAAGGTGCGAGGAAATTTTGCACTTCGTACGCCCCTGGCGTGGAAGTATTTTCCCCCAAAAAATCGCATAGAAAATTTCATTTCCTAAAAATTCCCAAATCTAAGATCCCCAAATTTGAGAGAAAATCTCCCAATATGGCAACCCTGTATTCGTGTATAACACCGTGCTGGATTGCGACGTTGCTGGGTGGTTGGTACTGTCGGTTGGGAGGTAGGTCAAATCGCATTCTTGGACTATGGACAGCTAATTATTTTGTGGTGTTAGTAGCCAACACTTTTCTAAGAGGGACTACTTGTATCGAAAATGATCCATTACGACTTGATGACGGCGTTGCGTAGGAAGTGCAAGGTCAACCTTCTTGAGTGAGTTTGCCCATATTTTATTGCACAAAATTAGAAGACTGACATAACCTACTGTAACCTTCTTATGATTAGTCATTGAGTTATGAGCAAATCAATCTAAAAAGAATGTCAACTTTGACAGCCTGCTATTCCGCCGTCTTGAAAGATACTGATTTTATGTTCAAATGCTATGAAGTGTTCTACTGACTGGAAGCTTTAACGTCGGTCATCGCAAGAGCCACATTCCATTTGAAAAATATTACAAGATGGCGCCTAGTCTTGAAATATTCATCTGTTATTTTTGCGTTAAAGCATTCATAATCCCGAATTTTAGCTTGATAACTTGACCCGGAGGGAGACCAACAGTATCGCAACGGTGGCTGTGACAATCACGTGAATCAATGAAGATGAGATGGGATATAGTACATAATAGAATCTATTAAAAAATAACCTTGTTTGTAGTCGCTGCATAAACTTACCTAACATCGACTTCATTTTCTGATAAATTGTAATTGTCAGGGGTGCAGCGCTTTTATGTTGATCAATGTACTGCACTGCTTTACGTTAGCTGAACGGTCCCATTATACTTCCATTATTTTCTTATTATTTTTTAAATTAAGTGCTATAGTTTTATATTATTACTGTACGAATTATCAATTCATCATTTTAAAATTTCAGGTTGGAAATATGCAATGATGAGCCAAACGGTTTTACTGGCTCACGTTATCAGGAAATTGAGAATATTCACAGAATATAAATCTATAGAAGAAGTCGAAACGGAACTACATGCATTTACTAGAATAAAAGGCGGACCCAAAGTTTTCGTCAAGGCCAGATGATGAGATAGCATGGATGAGGATGGGAGGAAATGATTTGTTTATTACATATTTTAATTCGATTTTATAAAAAATAAATTCTAAAAACGAATATATTCAAGTTGCTCCATTTATTATGTCTGTGTTATGTTAACCTCAAGACTATAATTGAAGATCTAGGTGCATAAACTAGGTAAGTCACATAATATACTAAGTGACATATAAATCCGAACACCCAGTTTAAATGGTTTTATTTTAATAAAAGTTGGTGAATGTATTTACCTTACTGTAAATAACAAGTGAGAAAATTTTCAGCCTTATCAGTTGGACATTCCGGTTTTCATACTGCTTTTTTTTAATTCACTAACGCTCTAAAAATGAATATTTCAGCCGCAGTAAAGAATCAACGTTGGCGGATTTAGGTTCTTGACATCCTTTACGATCGGTTACGATGCCTAGAGTACGGAGACCTGTACGATTTCGTCAACTGGAGTTTGATAGAGGCCGTATAGTGGGACTTCGGGAAGCTGGACCTTCTTTTCGGGCAATTGAAGTTAGAGTGCAAAGAAGTGTAGACACTGTGGTTAGGTGTTGTCAGGCATGGCTTCGAGAAGGCGGTACGCAAAGAGCAAGGGGCACTGGACGCCGCCGTAGAACAACAGACCGTGAAGATCGCCGCCTAAGATTATTGGCCTTAAGGGACCGTTTCTCCACTACCAGGTCCATTGCAAATGAAGGGTTTGCAGAACACGGAAGACCTATTGGCATGCGAAGTGTTTACCGACGAATGAGAAGTTTTGGCTTGTTTTCATACCGGCCACACTGGGTCCTCCCTTTAATTCGAGAACACCGACGTAATCGCCTTGAGTGGTGCAGACAACGGTCACTCTGGGATCAGGAATGGAACAGTATTGTCTTTATTGACGAGTCTCGATTTTGTTTAGGCATGCACGATGGTCGAGCCAGGGTTAGAAGGCCACGTGGTGAAAGGAGGAATCCACAGTTTTTTGTTGAAAGACATGTTCATCACACCGGGTTGGAGTTATGGTTTGGGGTGCTATAGATTATGGTTCCAGGTCACCTTTAATCTTCATCAGAGGTAACATGAACGCCCAGCGTTATATCCACGAAGTTCTAGAACCCCGTCTTTTACCCTATCTTGACACCCTGGCAGATCCAACTTTCCAACAAGATAATGCCCGACCACATGTTGCAAGAGTCACAATAGACTTCTATCAACATAATGATGTCACATTGTTACCATGGCCACCAAGATCTCCCGACTTATCCCCAATTGAGCACGTGTGGGATATGATGGGTAGGAGATTGCTCAATTTGCAACGTCCTCCTCAGACTCTAGAAGCACTTCGAGAGGAGTTGGTGGCTGCCTGGAATGAGATACCACAGGAGGACATTGACCACCTGATCAGAAGCATGCCTAGGCGCGTTGGAGAATGCGTAGCACATCAGGGTGCATGCACACATTATTAAAGGTCAAAGGGCTTTAAAGCATTTTGAAATTTTTATCATTTACTTATTATGCTTCATTAAGTACTTATACAAAATTTTATTAAAATAAAACTATTTAAACTGGGTTTATATGTCACTTAGTATAGTTCCTCCAAATTGAGTTTGATAAACAAAGTTCGCCTATATAAAATGATTATTAGACCAGCCATTACTTATGCATGTGCGACACACACGCAAAGTCTTCAAGTACTGGAAAGTAGAACTACGCAACTCTAGCATATCTCAACTTGTTGATCGTCCAACGAGATTCAGGGAAGGACAGACGCCTAGGGCTCTGGATTTGATATTCGTTAACGACGCAGACTTTGTTTCTAATTTAGATTATTTGCCACCTTTTGGCAAGTCTGACCATTGTTCACTTTTATCTTCTCTCCAGTTCAATATAAATAGTCGTCCTACAACCGATAAGTTTAAAACCATCAAAATTGTAAACCACGATGCTCTTAACCAAGCCCTGTCTGAAGTCAACTGGCCTGCTTTGCTTAACAACCGTAGCACCCAAGATATGTGGGACACTTTCGCTCAACGAGTCCTAAGCGAAACGGCTGACAATACTGTTGAAAAGAAGGTATACTGTGACCCCTCAAAGCCCTGGATCAACTCTAACATATCGAGGATGCTTCGTCACAAGAGATCTTTGTGGCAACGGTTTAGGAGGAGTGGCCATTCACAAGATTACGTGTCTCATCGATCCTTTTCTAACCTCCTATCTAGAACGTTACATAATGCCAAACATGCTTATGAACGAAAACTCGTTACCTCCAAAAATAAGAAGAAGCTGTTTCGGTATCTAAGAACAAACCTGAATTCCAAAGTTTCATCACCTCAGATCCGCGACGCTGACGGTCATCTCCACATGGATGCCACCGAATCTGCCAACTTACTGGCAGAGTCCTTTAGTGATGACTTCGTCGATGAGCCTAATGGAGACCTTCTACCGACCAGTGTCTGCGATAGGTGTCCCAACAGCCTTTGCGAAGTTGAGTTCCTGCCTGAAGATGTATTAATGCACCTGCGAAATCTGAAGACCTCTTCCTCCCCTGGTAAAGATGGGATGACGGCTGCTGTACTTAAAAACTGCGCTTCATCACTGGCCCTACCATTAAGCTTGATATTCACATCGTCTTTTAAATCTCATACCCTACCCTCGTGCTGGCTTAGTGCTTCTGTTACCCCTGTATTCAAAAAGGGCGACAAATCCTCCGCTAAAAATTATCGACCAATAAGTCTCGTTCCTATCGCCGCCAAAATAGCTGAAAGAATCATATTAGATAAGCTCCAGTCATTTGCTTTCGAAAATGACCTTATCCCTAAGAATCAGCATGGATTTCTCCCTGGTCGATCAATAATGACCAACCTTCTCCACTCTCTCAACGATTGGACTCAGTATCTGGACACAAAGACTCCTGTTGATATAATCTACTTAGATTTTTCTAGGGCTTTCGATCGCGTACCACATAGAAGGCTTCTGTTTAAGTTGGAATGTATGGGAATAAGAGGCGAGTTGTTACTGTGGATTAAGGCTTTTCTCACCGGGAGGACTTTCTCTGTGCGCGTCAGTGATAGCCAGTCTCACCTTCATCATGTAGCAAGTGGAGTTCCTCAAGGCTCTGTCTTGGGGCCAGTGCTGTTCCTTCTGTATACAAGTGACCTGCCCGCATTGATTTCCTCCACATGTTCAGCTTATGCCGACGACACCAAGATTTACAATACTGTCGTAAATTCTGCTATGCTTCAACGAGATCTTGATATTGTTTGTCAATGGTCAGTCAGTTGGCTTTTACCCTTAAATCTAACTAAGTGTTGTGTCCTTCACCTCGGGAAGACAAATCCGCGATTTACATACAAGATCTCTGACCACAACATCGAAGCAGTTTCGAGCCACACTGATCTGGGCGTTATGGTCAACGATCGTCTTTCCTGGTCAGAGCATATTCACCACGTTACATCAAAAGCCAAGAAACTTCTAAATATGCTGGAGAGGTCTTTCAAAGGATCCGATGTCAACACTTGCGCCTACATTTACAAGGCATTCGTGAGGCCAATTCTTGAATTCGCTGGCCCGGTATGGACACTGTGCTTCTGCGCGATAGAAATCTCGTCGAATCAGTACAGCATCGGGCTACTCGTATCCCTTTTGGAGCACGAAGACCAAGCTATGAAGATCGCCTTGAATTATTCAACCTGACCTCTTTCTCTGAGCGAAGACTTCGTGGCGATCTTATAGTTACGTTCAGGATACTTCATGGTTTGATGGGCACCAACCTCATGCATCTATACCATCTGTCGCGCAGCAATCTACGCGGACACAGCTTCAAACTGCATAAGGAGCCATTTAAAACAACAGTCCGACAGTGGTTTCTTCCCAACCGCATACTCAACACCTGGAATAGTTTACCTGAAAGTGTGGTTGGTGCTACTTCAGTTAATAGCTTCAAAGTGCAGTATGATAGCTGGAGGAGTGTAGAAACTTTATAGCAATGAACTGTATTTTTTTTTTATTTTTTTCTATTTGATGTATTTGTGTTAGGTATCCGTACACTATATTTACTGCATGAGCTTATAGTACTGTGTACTCTGCTCATCTCAATTATCATAATAATAATAATAATAATAATAATAATAATTTGCAACGCTCCATGGTGTGTCACAAACGAGACACTACACAGAGACCTTAACATTCCTTACTTGAGAGATCTTATCAAGCTACAGGCGCAGCGATGTTATAGTCAAGCGGAACAGCACAGCAACGCTCTGTTGCGCGACTCAGTGGACTACACAGTGGAGCAAGTTCGTAAACATTCGAGGCCACGGCTCGCACTGTAATCAAAAATTAGCGCGAACTTCTAGTAAACTTAAAATTACACTCCAACAAAGCCGAATCAAAATTTGTTTAGTTCACCTCAAAATGAATCCGTGTAACAAGTCAAAAAGCCAAGGTGTTTTCATTTTCTGTTTTTATTTGCTCTTCTCCTTTTTAATTATCTTTCCCTTTCTCTTTTTCTTTGACATTTTCTGGTTTCTGTGCAACCAGGATTGACAGATTCGACTAAGGTACATTAGACACTGACTGATGGGCAAAGGTACTACGGACCGCCCAGACAAATAAATGACGAATAGTATTGAAGCATGTTTGACATTTACAACTTTAAACTTTTTTTAAGTTGCGCGTAAGTTATGGAATCCTGATGACTACCATTTCAACGGTACGGCTAACACCGTCCCGATGCCCTTGTGATTAGCGCCGTCCATCCGGTTTCTAGTTACAGCATTAGGTGTTTGTTATCTTTGTGAGAACATTCCTGACTTTGCATTTTGCTATATTTTACTTCTTATAAACTGAATATGAAATGTAACTAGCGTTGTTGTCATCCTGTTTTCATCCGATAAAGTTCCTGCTATAGTTTCGAACCGAAACCACACTGAGTTTCATTTCTGGCGCTGCGAACACGATCCCAGGCTTGGTTTCTGTCACCATTGTGAGAAATATCTAATAGACGAGCTGCCCAGCGGTGTCTCCGAGAAAGCCAAAGAGTGAGTTCCTGAGAAAACTGAACTTAGTACCAGCGAAAGCCAAGAGTTAGTATCAGACGTCGGGAAGTCCCTCCTGTTCTACTTGGACTCTCCGAGTGCCAATATCAAGTAAGAATTTCTATTCTCTTACTGGGAATTCTACCAGAAACTGTCCAGAACCATTGATTTGGAATCGAAGACAAGATGACCAGCCCCTGGATGAAGCAACAATTGATGTTACTGTCCTTGTAAGTAGTTGAGAATTACTATTAAGAAGATTTTGCAACTAAGAAGATTTAATACGTAACCATAAGAAGAATGTATCAAAAAACTCATTTCTACAGAGAAGATTTTTTTTTGAAGAATCCAAGTTTGCGTTTTTCAATTGAAATCTAATTTTGTGCATAGCTTAGTTTTGTTTTCACCTATTTTTACTCATTTTTATCTTTCATCTTTTATACATTTTATTGTATGCCTTTTGTTAATCGTTTTGTGCCTACCGAAAGACAAAGATCTCCTATAAGAATGGCTACTTCAAATCAACAGAATGTCGTTCAGCATGACAATCCTCAATTAATTTTTAACATGCTAAAAGATTCAGTTCCTATATTTGATGGCTATTCAAACAATCTTTCTACATTTTTAAGAAAGTCTACAGAATTTTATAACGCTTTACCTATTTCCTATAAAGGACATGCTTTAACATTTATTAAGTCTAGATTACAAGGTAAACCTATCGAATTTACAGAACAAACTAATCCTATTACTATTGAACATCTTTCTGCTACTTTAACACACCATAAAATCAAACGCTTATAAACGGTTTAGGTTCTATAATTCGTTTTATTTCTGGCAACCTTGATCAAAACGATTTAGATCTTATTTTGAAAAATCAGAACGCTTTACGAAATAACCAGAATAGCTTGCTTGAAAGTCATCAGAAAACTATCATGTTTTGCAAATCTCTTCAAGAAACTTTTGAAAATAATACAAGAAGAATTCAGTCAATTATTATTCATAATGTCCAAACTATTGAACATCAGTCTTTGTTATCACACCAGACGATCCATCAGATCTCAGTTATTACAAATTTGCAACGATTTAATTCATATCTAAATTCACTTTTATTAGTTCTGCAATTGAATGAGCAAACAGGTCTCAACACCTTACAATTATCTCATCATCAGATTATCTTACTTATTGAACATTTAAAATCCATTTATGAGGACGAAGAATTATTGCCATTCGACAAAATACATTTATTTGAGATTTATGATCTTTCCCTTTTATCACTTATACTTTTAGAAAACCAACTTATTTTTGTAGTTGAGTTTCCCATTTTAGATGTTAGAACTTATTCCTTATTCAAGTTATTTTCAATCGCAGTGAAAAAAGAATTAGTAAAATTACCAAGTGATTATATTTTATACTTTGAAAAGTATTATTATTGCAAAAATATTATAGAATTAAGCAATCAGCTGTATGTTTGCACGAATACTTTCCAGTCGCCATGTCAACCACTTAAGTTAGACACTTGTGAGTCTGAAAGTCTAGTAAACTACACGCGAGTCCTAGAATTAAGTAAGAACAATTATGTAATCGACACTAATGTTTTAACAAAAATCAAGAATTGTGAAGGAATCCATCATATTAATTTTACTACTCACATAATTTTAGAATGTCATACATTTATTAATGATCAAATATTAGAATTTGACTCTAGTCATGAAATTGAATTAGAATTATCCTTCAGAGGTGACAACGATAAATATTCATTTAAGAAAACAAACACTTCACTCGAATCTTATTTCGAAAAAAATCTCACTTCACTTCAAGTTCATTTTGAAGATTTACAGTTTCATTCTACTACAAGTTATCCTGTTATTTTTATTACTGTAATTATTTTATTGGTTTTATTTATAACAATTTTTGTTAGATACCGTTATGTAAAGGATACTAAAACTCCACCTCAAAGTAGTGATATTTAAGAAACTTCTCCTTCAAATTAAAAGTTCAAATCATTTTTGAGACTGGAGACCAATCTTTCCGAGGAGGGAGGAGTTATGGAATCCTGATGATTACCATTTCAACGGTACGGCTAACACCGTCCCGATGCCCTTGTGATTAGCGCCGTCCATCCGGTTTCTAGTTACAGCGTTAGGTGTTATCTTTGTGAGAACATTCCTGACTTTGCATTTTGCTATATTTTACTTCTTATAAACTGAATATGAAATGTAACTAGCGTTGTTGTCATCCTGTTTTCATCCGATAAAGTTCCTGCTATAGTTTCGAACCGAAAGTACACTGAGTTTCATTTCTCGTACTATTTCTGTACATTCATCGGGAATATGCATATGGCCATTTTTGACGACAGCGTATGCATTTCTTGCCTTTTTTAGGGTAGACTTGCCTGATTTACGCTGCCAATACTTGACCAGTAAGTGAAATCCTATTCTGTTCCACATTAGATGCCTTGGACGTGCTTGATTTCAGCACCAAACGATCCGCAATGATTTAAATACTTGAAATAATCGAACAAGCAATTTTTTATAAAAATTGGGCTTAGCTGGTGTTTGCTCCCATGTTTTCAGTTGTTATAGCAGAAGATGTGCCATGTAAATGGGAGCAATTCGGTCAAGACGTTTTCAACATGGTGGCACTTCTGGTTGTACCAGAAGAGGATAACGACCAGGGGCTTGATTCTAAATGAGTTTCAACCGTTGAAATTGATTTCGATGGCGAAGGACTTCGAAAGACCTTCCAAATAAGCTATTACTCGATACACCTTGCAATTTAAAATTTTTAAGGGGATGATCCTGGGGGGCAGAGTAGAGTAGTTTTTGGTTGAAAATTTGTCCTCCTTAGCAAATCTTTTGACGTGTCTCGGCGTTTTTTCCTTTAACCAGTGGTTTTCGATGAATCCGTGGTGGAAAGTTTTCAAATGAGCACTCTGTATGGTAAATACTATTGAATTTACAAACGATTAGGCACAGGTATGATAGAATTTCCATTTGAATTTTTTGTATGTCTCTTAAGGTTGATTAAATAATTGATCAAAATTTCATAAAAATCCATCAGTTGCAAAAATGAAAAAAATAATAGTTTGTTGGGCGTCCATCATATCTTATGCGCTCAAAAATACGTCTGGACGTACAACTAATCAGATGATCGATTCCGTCTTGAGATATCATATCCCAAGTTACTCGTTCCTCATGTCGAACCAGCGCTTGTGTCTGTTGGGGATGGACTGAATGGAGTAATATTATTACCATGATGTCAGAGACGACACGTAGGTTGGGTCTATACCTACTATGCAAACTTGGCATCAATGTGTGAACAATACATCTAACGTGGCCATAATATTGTTGGGATGTGTTTTACAGATACCATGGATGCTATATTTACAGTCTTTTATTCTGAGGCAAGGTAGGTCAGAGACAATGATTTAGCCTCCGTTGATTCTGTCAAAGCACGTATGATACAAAAAGGCGAAAGTAACGCCTTCAACATTACTGATGCCACCGATCATCTTGAAATCTCCAACTTTAGCTTTTACGTTAAAATGCATCAATTTTGTCACCCACGACTGCGTCTTGACCCGTACAAAAAATAACTTGGTAGGGGGCGCATTTTGAAGCGCACTGTATATAGACACAACTTTTATCCACGTTTGCAAAAAATTGTCGCCAAATGGACTGTTTCGGGAGAATCGGGGATGATGTGACATGATTTATTGGGTAAACATGCCAATAAATATGCCGTCATTGCGTCTGTCGAAATATGGCGGGATCAGGACAAATTGATAATATATAGATCTAATCAAGGCTGCTGCCGGACACAATTTATAAGCTAGATCCGAAATTTAATCGATACTGGAAATCAGGCGGTTGCCATAACTTGATATACGCCCCTCTCGGACTGATTGTTTCGGTACCTATCCAATGAAAGCTATACACAAAAAGATCTCTCGACTGAAGAGCACGCCTCTTGAAATTATGTCCAAGACTAACTGAAGATTCGATGATTATGTCAATGTAACCCTTCGCAGCAGATCCTACACCTTTATTATAAAATCGCCACTATAACTACGAGTATAATGACACTTTAATCATATCATGCATTACATTATCACCAATATTACACAACCGGTCATCATAGGTGGTATAAATGGCAACAGTGTCTTGATGATGCATGCTTAATGAAGAGTTAACTTCCTATCCCAGGTCTGCCAAATCACCATTCAGACCGATGACAGCATTCATGAATGTAAGACTAAACTAGGTCTGCCATATACACTCTTTATGATGCTCCAGCTGTGTAATAAACGCCCGTTGCAATACACAGTATGCATTGTTGTTGGCCTGGACGAAATGCTCTTTCCGGTAAACTGGAGAGCACTTATGATATGTCATACACCAGAGGTCCTATAAACGATTGGATCTAGTCGTTTTTATCTCAGCGTAAGATCACTGTTAGGATAACGAGAACCGTTCAGATACATTGATTTGGAACTTGGTACACCACAAGGGAGCGTGCTTGACCCACTCATCTTTCTACTGTATGTAAACGATTTATCAAAACATATGTAATGCAAAAACTCGTTTATACGCAGATGATACAACAGCTCTTGTTGGTGATGATTCACAGGATGAAGTTAAGTGCAAGACAAACAAGCATATGTTAAAGAATCAGAAATCATACATTATGCATTTTTATAACTATAAAAGGCTCTCCTTTCAAGATGAATGTTAACAACATAGAAATTCGGGAGAAATCAAGTGCCGTTTTCCAATGTACTACCCTGGACAAAGACCTTACATCGGATCAAGAAATTGAGACAATCTCTAAGAAACTAAATAAAGCTTTTTTTGTATTAAACCCTTTAAAAAAACATCGACTGTAAACCGCTATTCTTCTATGACTCCATACTTTTTTGCTGGTACACCTCAGAAAACAATCCTAGAAGAGCAGCTGAAGCAAGATTCTGGCAACAACAAAAAATCGAAAAATTGGATCAAATAAATTTCCTTTCAAAGACATCGGTGAAACAATTCAACATATTGGTCACCCGGTATTTTCCTACCAAAGGCCATAGGGTCTCCGTTTTGTTCCATCATGTTGCCTAGGAGTTAACATTTAATAAAATAAAAATATTGTTAAATATTCACATATGCACAGACTGAAATTCGATTTCTTTTAGCCTATATGCCATTTTATTATAGTATCAGAATTGCATCGGTAAGTAAAGCAGTAAGAAAGTAAACGTTTCAAGAAGCCACCGGTTCTAAACCAATTATTGTATTTGGATCGATTTCCTAAGTTGCCCTAAAAGAGGCCCCTTTAAGAAATGATGATGTCGTGGGAAGTGTAGAGTCAACCTACCTGACGCCATTTTTTTGTTTCAGGTCGGCGATATGCAATGATAAACCAAACTGTAATTACGGCTCGCATTGTTAGAGACCTGAGGATATTTACAGAGTACAAGTCTGTAGAAGACGTGAAACTGGAAATTAATAGTTTTATCAGAATTAAGGATGGACCTAAGCTGTGGTTTGAGGCTAGGCGATATTCATAGGCTTTGTACATTCAACAAGTACAAGTGTAAAAATTGATTACAACGAAAATAAAGATTAAAGTACTCCGTCTTTCTCAAATGCATAAGGGTTGCTCAACTGTACGAGAATGGTTGACTGTCATTATTATATAAATATAATCTGTCTAAACAGCTCCCTGCTAGGTCCTTGAAGACGCATTAGACTTATACATAACCTCATTGTCAACACTGAATTGCCTTGTTAACTTTTCGGATAAATAGGTGGTTGTAGTCACCAGGTGCCGAGTCCCGAAGGATGTCGATTATGTAGAAAAATAGACCAATGTCTAGCTTTTATAATGATGTTTAAATTATTGGGGACAAATGTACGTTAACAAAATTTGAAGCCTTAATTTTGGGTATTTATCAAGAAATGTTAGAAGTTATGCGCAATTTCTATAGTTACGTTTCATCGCTAGTCTAGTTTGTTAGTTTTCTTAATACTTCTATAATTGTCTCGATGAAAAATATGAGGTCATCAACATTTAAAACAAATATCTCAAAACCGTTTTATGTTTCTTACCGTCAATTCCTTGAATACTCCTATAAACTCGTTTCTGATGGAAGTTAAAAACACCAGGTTTCCTGTGAGAGCCTATCTTATACGGATTACTTGAGGAATTAAAGGGTCGGTTTTGTTCCAAATAAAACAGAAACATGTGACAGTACAATATCCTGAACGTTTGAAATTTCCAGACATTCCTAAAAATTGTTACTAAACGCAACAGCGATTTCAATTAAAACTAGGTTTGAATCTAAGTATCAAGTGTGAAAGCTTATTGAACGTATTAAAAATCCACTTATAAATAGAAACACAATTTTGATACGTACACTGTTTTTCTTTTTAAAACTCACACTGCACTTTTTTTGTACTTAAAAAAGGTGTTCAAACACTCATAAGCTTCATTACGACGAACCCAGTTTCTTCTTACTCTAGGTCCTCGAAGTTGTCCATTTATTATTTCAGCCGCATTAACATTTTTTTCGGGAAATTGTGCTTCCGTTGATATTGGACCAGCCACATAAACCATCACCTTAACTTCTCCCCAATACCAGAAATCTATCGGATTGAGGTCAGGAGACCTTGCTGGCCATTTTCGAGGAGCAGCAGCATTTCGACCGATCCAGCGATTCGGATAATGTTCATTCTAATACTGAATGACGCCTTTAAAATGAGTGGTGGTGCCCCGTCATGAAGAAATTTTGTCTCCGTTGTAATGGCATGCTTTCTAAGGTTTGTTCCAAAAGTTCTGGTAGGTTACTGGCTGGAAAGCTAAGGTATCCTTCTCCTGACAACTTTGGGGATAACTCGAAAGGGCCAATTACCTGATCGTCAAGAATACCCGCCCGAATATGTATTTTAAAACGTTGTTGGAAATGCCCTTCACGAATGATATGAGGATTTTCTTGGGCCCACGTGTGAGTATTATGGAAATTTAATATCCCGTCTCGCGTATAAGTACATTCGTCCGTCACTAGAATGTTTTCCCGTAGGATTCTATAGACTATGGTATGCGATGGTCCTACGCGGCGGCCTAATTCCCGAATGCTGAAATCTGCATTGATTTCCACGATATTTAAAATTTGTTCCTCTGCTCTACAGTAACGTGTCTTTCACGAGTGCGAATATTAGTGGGCTGAACACTTCCTGTATCTCGAAGTCTTTTGGTCCACTTGCACAAATGTCCTTCTGTCTGGGTGTACCTGCTGGCGAAATCTGCCGCGATAAATTTGAGCTGCAAGATTTGAATTCTGACGAGCTTCACCGTAAATTAACAACATGTCGGCGAACTCTTGATTCGAGAACATTGTAAATAAACACGACGACATACGCGAACGAAAACCAAACAACAGGCCCGATGCTCTGCTTGACAAAACGATAAAGTAATTTATCTATGCAAAACGGTAACTAACCACTGTTACCGTTTGCGATCGATTGCCAGTTCGATAAGAGTGATGAAAGACCGACGCGCAATTGTCATGTGTGTTATAAATATTTAGTTTAATGGAACTTACTTACTGACTACAAATTTTGGCTTAGCTTAGAAAAACTTAATGCCATTTATTTGTTAATTACCCAATTTAAAAACGTTTTAGATTAGATTATAAAATTATGTAAGATTGTGGTCGATATATAGCACTCAAACTTGTAAACTATAGAGCCATTTAGACAAAAATCTATTGGCTTTTGGAGCATAGTCGTATGAACTTTTTGACTTGTTTTGGCCTCCCCTGTTACCTATTTAATAATGACTGCCATAACGTTTACACCCTGTATAAGTATGGAGGTAACTGTTTAAGTAGAAACCGTCTTGTGATGGAGTCAGATAAAATTTGTTTATGAATCTAAATTGAATCGAAAGCTAAAATATAACTTTATCACTTTTCAATAGTAGCCATAAAACATTTAAGTATCTTTCAAGTCGTGGTACCAGTTTCCTTCAGAATGTCAATATTTCCAAACGGTTTCCACCATCAAATTCCGTTTTGGGAAAAGAAGAAAGGTTGATGGCTCTAAATTAGGACTGTTTCGTAGATGATCCAGTATTACTCATGTCCAATTGCGTCTGTCTTCTTGCGCAACGGGAGGACGAGCGTTGTCGTGAAGCATAGTGAAGGCCGTTAAGAGAGTGGGCCTCGCCAGCGGCTTGGAATAGCAAGCCTAATTCAACAAACTATTGGACAATTTAAGCAGGAGGACCTTTTTATGCATTGCCGAATTACTGAGCGCGCTCCACAACGAACGGGCTTACTGATTGATATGACAACAAACGACAGATACTTGAAACGTAACGGCGACATAGTGTGTCTGAGGTCAAACGGATGTCACGTAACAGGATGCGCGGGCACAATGCGCAATGTACTTTAAGAACGACCCTCGCATCACGTTATACTATTTAAATAGTTTTGTGGCAGTAAGTTACCCCTCGCTGGTTATTTCATTTTGAAATAACAGAAGAGCTCCGTGGGAGATGATAAAATAGAATAGTGAAGTTCCCGTGGTGTTCGAAATGAGATAATCCGAGTATAAATTGTGTGTGTGTGTGATAGATTATCCGCTGGTATAGCTGCCGTGAAAAGTGGCACGTTAGCTTAAAGTACAGGTGAAGCCTCTGTATCTCGTAAAATTCCTGCGGAACTTTGGTTCTTTAATGTCAGGTCTGAAAGATGACAAGGGGCTTCATTGATTTGCTTTTACATCTTAATGATTCTAAAATGGTTCTTTGACTAATAACCTTAGAATCGCCATTCTCTACCGCATTTCTCTAAAGAGGAGCTACATTTCTCCCTGTAGGTGAATAATGAGACCGAAAAAATCATGTGTGCATTCATACAAACCTCTTTGGTTGATGGGCACAGCATGGTCACTGCTATTGTACCCTGGCTTATTTTTGAATATCAATAATATAAATCCGTGGTCCAGATATCTGGGTTGTCTCTAGTTTCCTAGATATCCTAACCTAAAGGCGCAGAAACAACAATTCTTGCCTATGCTTGAGGTTATGTAACATATGAATTGTTTCTTAAAAAAAACCATTGACAACATTCCAAAGTATAAGTCTTGCCTTTTCAAATGCCATTATGTTCGTATAAATATATTTGCTTTTCGTTAGATATGGCGCTTTGTAATACCACTATTTTTAATATGGTTATGGTTATGTTAATGGTATGATTTAGGCCCGTATCGTCAGTCGTCCCTACAATTGTAGGGCGCGTTTATTTCCTCCTTGATTGTCATACTTCTTTCTCTCCTTCAAAATTTCTAGATTACACTTGTCCCGTGTCAGCGTCAGCGCTCTCCTATTGTGAAGATATGTTTTCTTTTTAAATTGTAGGAAATTTCAGGCTGATAAAACATGTTATACTCAAAGCAAGCACAATTTGATGCAAATAGATGTTTGTGACATAACCTCAAAATAAAGTTTCTGACTCGGAGAAGTAGAAAAACTATGACAATCAAGGAGGCCATAAAGGCGCCCTACAATTGTAGAGACGACGGACGATACGGGCCTTATAAGACAGACCAAAATAAGTTGACGTATTTTTATAAATCCATAAATCCTCACACTACATCCATAAAATATGGTATCTTAGGTACGGTTTTTCAACCGTAAGTTAGCTGCAATTTGTCTGCTAACCAGAAGTTAACTTTCAAAAAAGTTTTTCTACTTCAATTTTGTCCTGAAGTTGGTTTGCAACTTCAACCATCGGACCATGTATGGATAACTGTATGTGATCTAGGATACACGAGGCACAAACACAGTACATTGCATCGAACACGATGATTCAGGCATAAAGGCAAGCGTTTATTGATTGTTAACTACAACTTAAAAACGAATTCCACAAAGAACTTTATAATGAACTTCCAAGTCATTGTTACCCTGAATTGAAAGTTGACCCAGGTATTTAAAGATCGGGACTTAGTCTTATCAAACCTACAAGCCCACCCTACCTGTCAAGCTGACTTTAGTTACTTACCTTCGACATTTTTTTTTACTGAAAACCTACTTTTCTTCTGACAAAAGCTGAACAATCTAGAGTCAAAATTTCAAAGTGAAATATCTCAGCTAAACAAAGTGATAATTAACCAAACACAAAGGGTAAGTCTACTTGATAAATAACCCCAAGTATGCCAAGCGCAAAGTCTAGACAGAGAAAACGTGAATCGTTAATTCAAGCTTCCGGGAATGTATATTTTCTCCATTAGGGAATACCATAAATAATCTTGCATATGTCAATTAATGTCATTGCAATATCAATGAAAAACTACTTACAACAAAAAGGTCCTCTTTCTTTTACTGTGCTCTTGGTTAACAATTAAAAAACAAAGCGTTACAATAACAATACCTCTTGAAATATCTCGGAATTTTGTTAAGGTATATTTAGGAATTTTGGCAGCATAAAAATGTACGATTTTCAATACTGCTTTTCGGGATATCCGAAACAACCTAAAAACAGCGCCAATTTTTAGAGTTTCAAAAAAATTGTTAAAAATAATTTTGATATCAATTGGAACCTGACAACATGCAGATTCGTCAAAGAGGTCCTTTTTGGATGAGAATAAGCAAAAAAGTGAATCGGAATGTTACTCCTATTAGAAGGTTTCCGTTATTTTATGATTCAAAGGAATAAATATACCAGATGTGAACCCCGTCATTCCTTCCTGGCCCTTTTTTCTTTATTATTTGGAAATCGCGTCGCCAGGAATTACATTGGAGCGGCAACTATAAATTTTGCTAATATCTCCTGGAAGCAAACGTTTGAAATGCAAATTTTATGCTGCGGCACTCGTCTCGCTCTTCCATTTGGCGACATCCCCGTACCTCGTCTCCGCCACGATGCTCGCAGCGATTTGAACTTGCACTGTATTAGCTTGGCCTTACATAAATTATTTATGCTGCGTCCTGGAAGACCAATCGCCGTGACGCTTGAGCAGATAGTGTAGCGTATACCGGGTGTAACAAAAGTAACAGGGCGGCTCTGTATTCACCGGGTAAGGTATTCCTGGAGAGGATGAAGGTCAGGCCTTTATTTACTTTGAGCAAGAAGTTTCATGGTGACCTTTGATGGGATCTGGAATCCCTCCGTCAATGTTATTTCAAGGTCAACCGATGATTTTTTAATGGAAAATTTGACGTTTAGAGATCAAGGTCACCTCTAGAGGTCAAATCAAGGTCAAATAAGTGGAGTCAAAGAAAATCCTAGACGTTCAGCAGGACTATTGACAAATAAATCAAGGAGAGACATTTAGTGAATTTTATCCTCACCTTGAAGGTCACTATAGTACATGAAAACTTACTAGAACATAAAGTCACAGAAGAGACTTTCTAGTTAGAAAAAAGGTCAGTTTAAATGATGTCACCATTTTTGATAAAACAAATATCTGCGTTTTGCACCACCCTGTATAAACTGATTATGTTATCGGCACTTTTCGCAATTGACCTTAAAACTGACGTATTTCTCAATTCAATTTAATGAAAAACTACGGCAAAATGACGAAGGACAATACCTTCAGTGATAGGAACTTTTCAGACGAATGATAAAATAACTAATTACATGATGACCAAAACCTATTTAATTATTATTAATTAGAAAATATAGGTTGATATAATCAATCCGTTTGCTTTGAAAAGTATCTAATAAAGTACAGAGTGTTCCATTTAAAAACACATGCTTGGTGTGTGACGGAATTGTGCAATATCCTATGTATTTCCAAATATATTAAGTGACATATAAATCCGAACACCCAGTTTAATTATTATTTTAATAAAATTTTGTATAAGTACTTAATGAAGCATAATATGTAAATGATAAACATTTCAAAATGATTGCACTGCTTTAAAAGCCCTTTGACCTTTAATAATGTGTGGATGCACCCTGATGTGCTACGCACTTTCCAACGCGCCTAGGCATACTTCTGATCAGGTGGTCAATGTCCTCCTGTGGTATCTCATTCCAGGCAACCACCAACTCCTCTCGAAGTGCTTCTAGAGTCTGAAGAGGACGTTGCAAATTGAGCAATCTCCATCCATCATATCCCACACGTGCTCAATTGGGGATAAGTCGGGAGATCTTGGTGGCCATGGAAACAATGTGACATCATTATGTTGAAAGAAGTCTATTGTGACTCTTGCAACATATGGTCGGGCATTATCTCGTTGGAAAGTTGGATCTGCCAGGGTGTCAAGATAGGGTAACAGATGGGGTTCTAGAACTTCGTGGATATAACGCTGCGCGTTCATGTTACCCTCTGATGAAGATTAAAGGTGACCTGCAACCATAAGCTATAGCACCCCAAACCATAACTCCAACAGTGTGATGAACATGTCTTTCAACAAAAACTGTGGATTCCTCCTTTCACCACGTCGCCTTCTAACCCTGGCACGACCATCGTGCATGCCTAAACAAAATCGAGACTCGTCACCAAAGACAATACTGTTCCATTCCTGATCCCAGAGTGACCGTTGTCTGCACCACTCAAGGCGATTACGTCGGTGTTCTCGAGTTAAAGGGAGGACCCAGTGTGGCCGGTATGAAAACAAGCCAAAACTTCTCATTCGTCGGTAAACACTTCGCATGCCAATAGGTCTTCCGTGTTCTGCAAACCATTCATTTGCAATGGACCTGGTAGTGGAGAAACGGTCCCTTAACGCCAATAATCTTAGGCGGCGATCTTCACGGTCTGTTGTTCTACGGCGGCGTCCAGTGCCCCTTGCTCTTTGCGTACGGCCTTCTCGAAGCCATGCCTGACAACACCTAACCACAGTGTCTACACTTCTTTGCACTCTAACTGCAAGTGCCCGAAAAGAAAGTCCAGCTTCCCGAAGTCCCACTATAAGGCCCCTATCAAACTCACATAAGTTGACGAAATCGTACAGGTCTCCGTACTATAGGCATCGTAATCGATCGTAAAGGATGTCAAGAACCAAAATCCGCCAACGTTGATTCTTTACTGCGGCTGTAATATTCATTTTTAGAGCGTTAGTGAATTAAAAAAAAGCAGTATAAAAACCGGAATGTCCAACTGATAAGGCTGAAAATTTTTTCACTTGTTATTTAGAGTAAGATAAATACATTCACCAACTTTTATTAAAATAAAAACCATTTAAACTGGGTGTTCGGATTTATATGTCACTTAGTATAATTCAGAAATACACAATCATGAGGTATCATGGGACATCCTGTATACCTCCTCCTGAAAAAAGATTTGTCGTTTCTCCCATCATGCCGACTGTTTGGGCATATCACACATAAATTTGTTGTAACCTGAAATCAGAAAGATTGTATACGAATCCCCAGAAGAGAAACTCCTGAAAAATAAATGGGCCAAGTTATCAGACGACAGTATCGATCCTATAGGGCGTCGTAAGCCCGACAGATAACGGGAAAGCATAATTCAAAAACGAACGCGTAAGGCGCTTAGTTAAAAAGCGCTGGATAGCCTCGGGGTACAGATATCGGCTGCACCAGTAGGGGTCCCAAAACATTTTTTAAAGATCAAGGTTTTTCTCATTACAGACTATTCCCGGACTTAAGTTAGAAGCCACAGGAAGAAAAACGCGTTACCAGTGAGGGTGAAACGGATTTAAATCGACGACCTTCTGTGTTACTACGTAGACCAGCTGAAAGCATCACATTGGTGGAAAAAATTTTGCTACATGATTTGCCTTTCAGAATAACGTTTTCTGGATGCCGCTTAATATGAATCAAGAGGGTGGCAAAACTCTGAAAATGTTTGGTGTGCTGCTTTCCCGATTACATTATCCATGCTCGACGCAGTTCAGAGCAGGGCTGCTCGACTGATCGATGGTTCTTCTCTGCCGTTCTCGGGGCCTTTAGCACCTGCGGCCCGTCGGCGATCTAGCTCTCTTCTACTGCCACGTCGAGGGCTTTGCTCTTCATAGCTCTCCTCCATGATGCCGCATCGTGATGTGCCTGCCAGACATACCTGTCTGACTTCGGCTTTCCGTTCTAATTGTGACAAACTTTGTACATCCAGAACTGGACGATACGACCGCTTCTTTTGTCTCTAGGGTACCGAGATTGTGGAACAATCTACACGAGGAGGCTGTTTCCAGATCTACTAGTCTCAGGCAGTCCGAAAATCGGATAAACAAAGTTTCTTTATGCTCCTCATTGCAGTCAGAGTGAACTGGCATGTAGGCTCGTACCTAAAATAGAGTCAGTAACGGAGCTGAACATTGGCGAATACTCGCATTGCCATTATGGGATGCAAAGCACCTCATGAAGGTCACAGGACAACGGTCATTGCCATGTTGTGGTTGCATTTTTTTAAACATAATACCGAATTTCAGAATGGTAGAGCGTGAAACTGTTATACAGCATGTTCTTAAATCAAGTCAAAAGTTCCCATTTTCACCGTCACTGTAGATAAACTGAATAAATGACGATATAATAAACTGTGAACCTAATACAGTTAGACAATGGATTTCTGTACAATTTGGTGGACATGCTTTTGAGTCCGTACGACAATTAAAAAAGAAAGGAAGAACGAAAATTGGTGGAAAAATGTTGTCTTGCGTCTAATACTTCAACCACTGTACATATTGACGTGATTAAAAAAACAAATTATAGAGGAGATGTGGTTTTCATTAATGGAATCGCGCTCTGATTGGCAACTGGAGTCACACTACAAAGTGACTGAAAGCTGGGGTAATGAAACATCATTTTGATTTACCCTGTACAGTCCAACCGTAGCTACAGTCAAGAGTTCATATATATATATACTCGTATATGTATATATATATATATACAGGGTGACTTTGAAGTTGAGTCATTAATTTTCAGATAATGATTGTAGAAGGAAGATAAACCAAAATATGTGTGTAAAAATAAAAAAAAAAGTAAAAAAAAATGTTTACCTTGTTTTATAAAGTATCCTCCCGACAAGTATTTCAGTGCGGACCTGTATTTGATCGTGAGGTCCCCTGTGAGGTCTTAAGTCACCTGATTCACGAGCCCGTTGTACTACATTAACGGCACGAGGGGTTGGTTGCACTCGATTGGGAAACCGATCCGCATAAACATGTGCCATTTTTTATTTCGTTTGAGCCACGTAACATATACCACTATTCACTGACACTGACTGTATACAAATGAATGAAATAATTGTAAAAACATCGTTCCAAATTCTTTCGCTTTTTTGTTTCCGATGCGATGAACCGATACGGCGGATTATATCCGTTGTCGCCAAACACGACCACATAATATTATTATTGAGACAGGGCGGTACTCAAACTTCCAAAGGGCTATAACTTTGTTACTTTAATTTTACCAGGAAAATGGTAAAGGAAAAAACATTTCTTTTGATCAGATCTACTCACTGTTAAAATAAATGACTCAACTTCGAAGTCACCCTGTATATATATATTATGAGTCTACCGAATGTGACCAACATTTTGCTTGTTGCATTTATTTTGAACCTTGTGTGTAATTTGTGGACTGCATGAGGTACAAGATACCAGCAAGACTCTAATCCATATTAAGATGCTCACCATGTATTCATATCGATATTCGAAAGGACTTGTGTCAATATTAAATATAAATATTTCCACAAAAACTATTTGTGTTATACTTTAATAACCTGTTAGCTTACTTAGACACAGTCGCACACAAGACGGAAAATTACTATGATTTTTTATGACGCCATTAATTTAGTTGGAACTTTGCAAAATGTCAATAATATCGAACTGAATCAAAAATAGTGGATCGAAGTAGGTTGCCTCCGTTTTTCCGACACATTAGTATCAACAAGTATATTTGTAAGTACACGTTTCTCATGAATTGTTTTTTCCCGCCAAATTGATCGAATGCTAGAAGGTCGAAGCAATATATGCAACCATCACAGCCACGTCTGATTTTAGAGCTTCCAAACTATACTATACTACAACTATTTAAAACTGTAATGACTCATACGCGTGATCAACACATATTGTGTGTTTTTATAAGAATCGTTGTGTGATTGTTATTGTTGTGGTTTCTGTGGTTACTGTTTTGGTTATACTTAACCATGGAGAGTACAAATGGCACGAGTGGAAGTACTGAAAGCCAGGGAACAAGTAGACGGCTTCGTAAAACACTAAAGAGGGACACGAAAGAAATCGTGCTCAACGTGTTCAATTATCTGAACAGAACTATGTCGCAGGGAGATGCACTCGCGCGTTGTGAAAGTATGACAGGCGTTCCAGAGTGGACCATTCGCAGGTGGTGCATGAAAAGAAGAAAACTGGAGCTACTACTGATCCAAAGTTTAATTTGAAGGGACGAAAGGCCGTTAAATTGGATGACGATAGCAAAATGGCGTTAAGGGCGAACCGTACATTCATTCTTCTTTAGGAATGATATACCAACCCTCAAGGCTGTGCATGCAGCGATCAAGGAAAATGAAATTATACTCCAAATGAGCGTCGAGGTAATGAGGAAATCCCTGCACGAAATTAATTTTCGTTACGAAACGCGTAATCGGAAGTCAGTATTGTTAGAGAGACCTGAAATAGTCGCCTGGCGTCGAAAATACCTACGCGAAATGATTGAATATAGGCGACAAAGCAGAAAAATCTATTACCTGGACGAGACATGGGTAAATGCAGGTCACACAGTCAAAAAAACCTGGATAGACAAAAACGTAGTGAGTAATCGACAAGCAAGCATTGAATGTTTGTCAACAGGTCTTCGTGGACCGTCAGGGAAAGGTCAAAGATTGATCGTAACTCATATTGTAGCGATAGTGGCTTTTTAGAAGAGTGTGACTTGATTTTCGTCTCTAAGAAAGGAGGTGATTACCATGACGAAATGAATGCCAGCTGCTTCGAGAGCTGGTTTCAAGGGGTGCTTCAGCGAGTTGAGCCCAACTCTGTGATCGTCATGGATAATGCTTCCTACAATAGTCGTCGAGCCGAACGTGTACCGACTATGGGATCTCGAAAAAATGACATGCAGCAATGGTTGCGCGAAAAAGGAATCCCGTTTGACGATTCATGTGTGAAAGCGGAATTGTATGAAAAAATTAAACAGCACAAACCTGCGAACATTAGTTACGTGACTGATGAGATGGGCCGTCAATGTGGTGTCACTGTGCTGCGGTTACCGCCCTACCACTGTGAACTGAACCCAATAGAGCTCATCTGGGTTCAAGTAAAGGGTTATATTGCGTGCCATAACACAACCTTCAAATTACCAGACGTTAAGGTTTTTACTTGAGACTTCCATACAGCTAGTAATGCCCGAAGCTTGGCAGAATGCTATCCGTCATGTTGTGAAGGAAGAAACAAAAATGTGGCAGCTTGACCACCACATCGACACCATCATAGAGCCAGTTATAGTCAATTTCAACGAGGAAAGTGATAGCGACAGTTTATTACTGTCAGATGTAAGTGGAAGCGACGATGAATAAAGGTAATTCCCAAATTTTTGACTTACAATATGTTTCAAACCACTCTTTATTAATTTGTGACAAATCTAGTTCACCCATGTTAAACATTCATACCCCGCCTATGAACAGCCGACTACTGGTAGTTGAGTGATGTTCACGTGAACATCGATGAGTCATTACAGTTCTAGATAGTTATAGTTATATTTATAGCTATATCTCTGCCCCAAATAACCAAAAGGTAGAAGAGCGACAAATATCAATTTTTTACATTTAACAGGTGTAGGCCCCCATGAACTACTCAAAACAGTCAAATATCAAGTTTGTTGAGGGTCTCAGTTTTTACCTCTGTTTTTGAAAGAATTTAAAGTCTTCTATCATTAATACATCAGTTACCTTTGTGTAAAATAGCTTATTTGCTGGAGTTATTTTTAAGACACCTGTTCGGGCTCAAAACACATACAGAACATGTTTGATTCTTCATAGCGTAATCAAGCACTTGCACGGTGAACAATGCACAACCTAACACAGCTAACAGCTCTGAAAACATAGTCTGATACTGTACCGTTGTGTCTATCGCTGGCTTCTAGATAAAGCGAACGCGTTGACAGCTCGGTTAGGTTGGTGGTACCTGTACTAGAAATTGCGCTGCCATGCATCCGCGTAAAATCCCCCATCTGACAAATATTAGCCATAGTGACTCTACTAGCTCCATAATGCGTTAAAAGCACAGTCAGGAAACACAGCGAATATTTCTGTCAGGAATTCGTAGACTATACAGTTGATTAAAGATGTTATATGTTTCCTATCATTATCCCTTATTTGCTTAGCCACTAGACCAGATGAATTTATTCAACTTAGTTATAAAATGGAAAGCTTTTTGCTAAAAATTTTTGAATCGTACTATTGGGGACGAATTTCACAAAAGTACGTGCTTCAAATATTATTATCAAAGACTTACCTGACTTGGACAATTATCTCCATTTATGTAAGTAGAATATGTGCAAAGTACCAAGTCGATCTACTTGATAAATTATCTTAAGCTAATTGTTTTGCTGGTAATGCTATTTACATTATTCTTGATAAAAATGTTTACCTAAGCTGTATGTCAACGCAAGTTAAGCCTCTCGAATGTAATGTGAAGAAAGTGATCATCATACAGATAGTTGCTGGTGGTGGAAGCTACAGTATGACCGGTTTAACCGCAAGAACATTGATATGGATTATTGTTCCACTTGTGTTAGCGTCTTATTATTCGGAATACCTCTATGACACACTACAGTCAGTCATTTCTATCGGGAGAGTAAGAGAAGATTTGCAGTACAGGGTAAGCTTTGGCACTGATTAAAGTGTTCTAACTGAAGACAGAAAACCTAATGTCATATTGCCCGCGTTCAAAAGGGTATCTGAGATAAAGTGAGATGCCGTAGCGTCATCTATAAGGAATTGTCACAACTCATAAGTTGTCAATGTAACTATATTTGTCCAATAGGGACGCAGGAAAGTAAACGTCAATTTGACATAGACGCCATCTTTGTTTTCTGTCACCGATATGTCATTTGGTTAGCTGAATGTTTACCATTGATCGCTATGCAGTCGTATTCGATTGAAGACCGCATTAAAGTTATTCAAGAGCACTACAAAAATGGTGCAAAAATAAAAAACACGTTTCGCGCGCTTCGTGAACATTTCGGTCGCAACAACCGCCCAAACGAAACAACCATCGGTCGTCTGGTGCGTAAATTCGAGGCAACAGGTTCTGGGGCAAATCTGCCAGGCTCTGGCCGGCCAAGGAGCGTTCGCACACCGGAAAATATTGCTGTTGTGAAGGAGAGTGTGAGAGACGATCCGAAACAATCAACAACGCGTCGATCCCAGGAATTGGGCATTTCGAGAACCAGTTTGCTCCGCATTCTCCACAAGGATTTGAATGTACACGCCTACAAGATCCAATTGACGCAAGAGCTGCGTCAGACCTTACTTTTTCGAAAATGCGGCCGGGACGCCGTTACCGTCAATTCTGAGCGATACCACGTGATGATAGAGGACTATTTTTTGCCGCAACTTGAAGGAATGGATATGGACGATGTTTATTTCCCACAAGACGGTGCAACATGCCACACAGCCGACGTCAATATCCATCGATTGCAGTCCTTCTTCGGTGATCGCCTAATTTCGCTCAGAGGAAATGTGCCATGGCCACCAAGATCGTGCGATTTGACACATTTGTACTTCTTTTTATGGGGATATTTGAAAAGCAAAGTCTACGTCAACAAACCAGCCACCCTCCAAGAACTCAAAAACAACATCATTGCCGAGATAAATGCCATAGAACCGACCATGTTGCAAAATGTCATTGAAAATTTCGACCATCGCGTGGAAGTCTGTAAATCCAGTCGTGGTAAACATTTGAGCGATATTATTTTTCATACATAAATGGTATAAATGAACCTTCAAAATAAAGTACCCAACTTGATTTGAATATCAATCTTTCTTGTTTTAATATGCGTTTACTTTCCTGCGTCCGTTTTGGACAACCCCATTATAACATAACAAAATTCCGAAAAATGCGCTGGTTTCAGAGTTTGCTTATTTCCAAAAATCTTAAAACCTAGCTGACACCTTGGCTCTGGTAAGTGGATGGAGCATAAGGAGGGCGTGGTCGATAGATTTTTTCATCGTATTTCCATATTATCTAGTCTATTTTTGAGCAATCTCAGAAACTTTGCCACATGTCGACAGGATATCATTGTCTACATGACATGAGCCATCCAAGATGCGACAAAACAGTTTGCTAGAAAAGTTATCAGATAAAATAGTCTAAAAGAAAAACAGTTTTTTCAAAAAGCTATGGGCTTATGACATTTATATACTTTAACTTTATGCGGACACGAGATCTAAACTCGGTCGCATGTTTTCGAGAAAGTATAGAAAAAGGATTTAAAAAAAAATGGGCCATAAAAATTCGTAAGTTTTTGAATGAAACCTAATAACAGCATTATTGAAGCATGTTCCACTACAGACCTTCAGTCTCTGCTAATGCCAGCAAATACTATATTGCTCACGAAGATCATTCAAGTTTCATCTTATTTTCAAAGTTGGTACCGAAATGGTTCTTTTTTGCAAAAAGAAACGTTTTCTAAATTCTACTACACGCGACTACCGCGCCATTAAAAACTTCTTTACCTATAATATTGCCGTATCAATCTTGCAATAAGTAGGGAACCTAAAAATTTCCAACAACCATTGCAGAAATCCCCAAGCTAATACAGAAACAGATACAGTAGACATAATTCCCAGATTACGATCATTTACGAAAACAAATAATGAAGTGGAATATTACTGAAAATCTGTGTGATAAGAACCAGGATCAAACAGACCGTCATAAAATTCAAGTACATTTCTAAAGAACACAAAAACCCAACTACAGTTACAGACATGAAGGAAGCTTCAGTTGTGACATCAAGACAAATCTGAAGTTGAATTATTAAGTTTGCGTTTAAAATCCGTGATTTTGATTTTATTAAATTTTAGTGCCACCCGTTTTGCCTCAGCTTGAAAGTTCTCGCGAAAGTATCAATCTCACCATTTGTCAAAGTTCCAAAGATGCTCACTTACGAAAATTGTTGTGCCAAATAGGCAGCTTGTAAGGTATTTTGTAAGCAGATTTTACTAAGTTATTTATTTCTCAACAATTTAATTAATGGCAAGCAATCAAATTACGGAATGGCTGTTGCTTTTTTCAATTTCTAAGTGCAGTGGAGGTTGAGGAATAAATCAGTCTTCATTTGTGTTGTGTTGGTCTCTACATGGGTTTCAAATAAAAGAGCTTAATGAGAAATCACAGTAAATATAAATGACGTCATTCTGGTGGCGGCCGCTGTTGAATGGCGATCTATAATTAACGTGCTCACCACTATGATATGGGTATCAAACAAACAGGCTTAATGAGAGAGACACGATTAGCAAACAAGGCAATTCTTAATTCCATATTGCGATCACCGCAAAAATATCGATTTACCATATACGATATATATCTACCAAAATTCAATCATACAAATCAAGTAAAAAGTGTTATGGAGTAATAAAATATATGAAAGTCATATAAGAATTTCAAATTAGTTATTTGACATAAAACACGGTTTTAAAAACAACCTTTATGTAGCTGTTCATAAAATTAACTAAGAATTTAAAAAGATTTTTGCCAATTGGAAATATTTTAACGTAATATCGAACTGTCAATTTGGGTTCCGCAAAAATTGCAATACACAGCAATCTCTACAAGAACTTACAGGACAAGTGCTTGAAAATTTTCAAGATGGAAATAAGACTGTTGCAGTTTTCCTAGATCTTCAAAAGGCTTTCGATTCAGTATCTCATACAATTTTATTAAAGAAACTAGAAAGTGTTGGAGTGCGTAGTGGAGTTCTGAACTTATTTGAAAACTATCTGGCTGATCGATTACAACAAGTTAAGGTAGGGTCAGATTTAAGCAGCATTCAAAAGATCAAAATAGGTGTGCCTCAGGGGACGGTTTTGGGACCAACACTGTTCCTCATATACATAAATGAACTACTTCAATGCAATTTCAACTGTAAAATGATATCATATGCAGACGATACTGTTTTAGTTTGCACTGGTCATTCATGGAATGACGCAATTCGGAATGCCGAGTTGCCATTAAATAAAGTCAAATGCTGGTTGGATAACAATTTACTTAAACTTAATATCTCTAAAACTAAGTATGTAACGTTTTCTCCAACCAAAGCAGGCATGCCATTACAACACCGATCATTAATTATAAATGATAGTGCTGACACTGTCGAAAGAGTTGAAGTTATTACATACTTAGGAATCACTGTTGACAGTAATTTAAAATGGCAGAGTCATGCCGAGCTTTTAGCATCGAAATTAAGGAGAATTATTCATATGTTGTTCATTCTTAGGAATATTTTAAGCAGAAAGTGTCTTCTCTCAATATATAACTCGTTTGTGGGGTCTCTACTAACTTACGGGATAAGTATATGGGGAGCCGCATACACTAGTACTTTAAAAATACTACAAACCACGCAAAATTATATTTTCAGGACTATTTTTCATATCCCATGTAGGTCAAGTTGCAGATTTGTTTACATTGAAAATGATCTTTTGAATGTTAGAGGTTTATACATTTTTGCTGCTCTGAAATTTGTTCACTCCAGAAACAAAGTTCCAACCAGCCACGCTTATGAAACAAGAACTAAAATAAATATAAGTTACACTTATAAAAGAGCGAATAAATCTGTTTGCTAAAAATGCATAAAGTTTGATGGTATTAAGTTGTATAATAAATTACCCCTAGAATATAAAATCCTCTCGAAGTATAGTTTCAAAAAAAGAATTAAGAAGTTCATCTTAAATAACTTTGACATGCTTGCATCGACTGTCGCTTGACTCAACTCAGTCATTTCGTTTCGATCTAATGTTTTTTTTTATTTATTTTTTTATATACATTTGCTCATAATATACTTTATGACCATTAGCCATGGATTGAATTTGTATATTGTATGACACGCACAAGCTTATAGCTTAGGTGTCTATTCTTTTGTAGTAAATTGTAGTACTCTTGTTTCTCTGCTTAACCTTTAGGCAAAATTTTTATTGTCTAAACAACATAGTTTGACCTTACTCGAAATATCCCTATATTATCATATTTCAGATATTCATATTTTATGTACTCTATGTTTATACTTCTGAGTGTTTTTAGTATGCTTCTGTACTATAGTTATGCATTTTAGATTTGTTTATTCAGACACTTAATTTAGGATTTGTGACGATAGATCTGATGCTAGTATCTTTGCTTAGATTTCTGTTGCAATCTTGGTTATTCAGGGTAGCAAGACCATACAAGCTCATGTATTTTTGAAACTGTTTTTTATTTAAATTGTACTGAAAGCTGTTTTTAATTTGTAAGTTATATTGGTTTTGAATTTGAATAAACTTTGAACTTTGTTTATCTCAAGTTTCAAATAGTCATGCCTTTATTTGAAAACTTGGGATGAGATGGCTTCATTGTCATTTAAATACTTCCAATCGGAATAATTATTTTCAAATTTATGTGCAGCTAAACAAAAGCTTGTTTTTGAAAATGAATTTTTTATTTTATTTATTAACATTTTGATATCGTTTGCAGATCGTAGATGGACCAGCCGGTATATTCGCAAGCACAATATACGGAGATGTCAAAGGGAAAGTGCTGAAAACACCTAATGGGCTGGAGTTTTATACTTTTCTAGATATTCCTTATGCAACTCCACCAGTAGAATCATTGCGATTCAAGGTCAGTATGCAAACAGATATTATCTATGGCAGTTCAAGACATATAGCCTTTGATCACTGACTTTGGATGCTTATCCATGCAGTACTCTTTTTCTCACGACGAGTGTTTTTCCAGTTAAGCTCAAGGTCAGATCTTTGCTTATCTTGAATTGGGTGATATTCGATTTTGACCTTGAGCTCAACATTGAAGGCAATTTCAAAGACAAATTGTATTTTGAAATGGACAACCCCTTCTTGACGATGGGGGTGAAAAACTGGAAAATCTTAGACCAAGGTCATCTATAATGGTCAGATGTATGTTAAATGTGTGAGGCTAGATGGTAACCAAGGCCACACCTTTGGCAATTTTTAACAGGGATTTCAATTGACCTTGGATTTGACGTTGAGTCTCTCACCTTCATAGTCATTATAGTACAAAAGGAGGTATTAGGACGTATTGCTGTATTACCAATCTCAAAGGGAAGGGTCCCAAGTTAAACAAAGTTGACCTTGAACTGACTTTGGAGGTGGGGTTCAATGACGAATTCAAAGTCACGACTAGGATCTTCGTGAAAATGCCTATCCTTGATAATCCTATAACTTTTCTCATCAATAGTCCTGCCAAACTTTTTTGAATCTTTCCTAGCCTCACATATTTGACCTTCATTTGACCCTTTTTTGGTGACGTTGATATTAAATTGTGATACATATTATTTTTCCTTTCCGGAAGCCGTCGGGCCAAATCCCCCGATGGCACTGCAAATACTAGCGCTTAATCTTGTGCCCTGCACCTCTAATTTACAATACCCAGTCCAGCAGTCTAGTGTTCTGAACCAGATGGTACACTTTTCGCACTCACATAAGACATGTAGGGCTGATTCTGTTACTTTTCCGCATTGTCTCCAGCTAAGGTCTCCATCGCATAGCCCTATTTTGCTCAAGTGTTCTTTCAGGCCAGTGTGTCCTATTAGAGACCCTGAAACTGCACGGAGTTGGTTTGTTTGGACATGGTCCCGAAAATAATCCTTTCCCAGGCCCACATCCAGTCACTAAGTGCCAAAGTCGCTTGTGCTTACTAGGTTCCTTATTATGCTTTTTGCCACCACCAAGGCAAGTGCTGGGCGTCTATAGGGCGTAGATGATCGCTTCCTTGCGAGCTCATCCGCCCTTTCATTCCCACGTTGCTGCTGATTGTCCCGGCACAAAATCAGTGTAGCTCTGTTGTCTTCTGCCAGATTGTTCAGTTCTTGTTGGAATTTCAGAAAAGTGTAGATGTCACCCTAGGGCTTCTTAACGCTATGCATAATGCAAGATTGCATACACTTCTGCTTAAAATACATACCTGAACTTGAAATTTTCCGTTCATTCGTTTGCCGGTCTCAGAAAGGGGGCTTGCTACCTGAAGAGCAACGACTGATTTTGAAATGACTTTGAAAAAAAGGTCAAATCCATCCTCGTAACTAAACTCCTCCTGCAAAGTTGTTAAAGATCTGAACTTGATTTAATTTACCTTAGATGGAAGAATACAGAGACTTTTCGCTGCTTTTAATACACCTGTTAGAGAAGTATCTCAAAACTTATCAGAACATGTTAATCCACCAGTCACATCTTGGACCTTTTACAGTACTGTTAGCTAAATGAGAACTGAGGGAAAAGGGATAGTCCTATTGATTTCAGTGCTTCCATGTTGCAGAGGCCTTTACCTCCAAAGCCATGGAAAGGAATCCTAGACGCAACAGAGAACAAGAAGATATGTTGGAACCTGGCTATAATTGACATAGAAGATGATCCAAGACAAAATGAAGATTGCCTATATCTGAATGTGTATGTTCCGAAGGTATGCATGTAGTACGTTATGACCCAAAACATTCTATTTAGAATAAATTATTGGAAAAAGCCGCTAGTACTTTGTCGGAGCGCCGTATAGCAGCTTCTCAATAACGTTTTAAGAACTTTCCACCAATATCCCCATTTTTAATAATAACATTTCAAATGAATTATAACATAATTTGTAACCATTTAAGTTTGTACTTGGGCCTTTCTGAACTGCAACAGTTCTCACATTATGATAAAATAGGCCCGCTCGCTCGGGGATATGTTACAGAGTCCATCCAACAAGGGATTATTACCAGTAATGTTCTACATTACGGGTGGCATGTTCGCGTTCAACGACGGTACATTCAAGAGCTGGAAGCCATACAACTTTGTCGAGAGGGATATTATAATGGTAGCCATGAACTTCCGTCAGGGCCCCTTAGGTAACATAACTCATTACTAACTAGTATCTGATATTTACTAGTGCTTATTTTCATTCATATGAGCCACATGGCTCGGGATCATTGATGATTTTACTTTACATTGTAGATTTATACGATAACTTCACGGCTACATGAGCTCAGTTTTTTTGCCGGATTCATAAGATATCTGGACCAGAGTGTGTATTCAATGTCGACAATGTCCACGAGTCCATGTCGCTAGTAAATGCAGATCTTGACAGTGCTAATATGTACAGCAGCTCTCACAACTTAACACGAAATCTCTCAAAATAAATAAGCACTCTTAACATAATCTTTGTGTGAATGTCAATAGGGTATTTTGCTCCGCAGGATTGTTGACTACAAACGACGGGGTGATACCGGGAAATTTGGCACTATGGGATCAGAACATGGCATTGAAATGGGTGCAGAAAAACATTGAGAGGTTTGGAGGTGATCCCAAGAAGGTTACGATAAACGGGCACAGCTCTGGCGGAGCTTTTGCCACAGCGCATTTGCTCAGCAAACATTCTAAAGGTACAGTTCTATATTCAAGCTCTTGATCTACACAAGAGAGAAACCTTTTCCTGGAAGCTTGGCCATATTTTTAGAAAAATCCATTACATCTGCGGGTAAAAGCGGCCTTTTCATGTTTACCCTATTATACTCGTAGATTTGGAAACAGCGTCACTATCTATACTAAGTGACATATAAATCCGAACACCCAGTTTAAATGGTTTTATTTTAATAAAAGTTGGTGAATGTATTTATCTTACTGTAAATAACAAGTGAAAAAATTTTCAGCCTTATCAGTTGGACATTCCGGTTCTTATACTGCTTTTTCTTAATTCACTAACGCTCTAAAAATGAATATTTCAGCCGCAGTAAAGAATCAACGTTGGCGGATTTTGGTTCTTGACACCCTTTACGATCGGTTACGATGCCTAGAGTACGGAGACCTGTACGATTTCGTCAACTTAGTGAGTTTGATAAGGGCCGTATGGTGGGACTTCGGGAAGCTGGACTTTCTTTTCGGGCAATTGCAGTTAGAGTGCAAAGAAGTGTAGACATTGTGGTTAGGTGTTGTCAGGCATGGCTTCGTGAAGGCCGTACGCAAAGAGCAAGGGGCACTGGACGCCGCCGTAGAACAACAGACCGTGAAGATCGCCGCCTAAGATTATTGGCCTTAAGGGACCGTTTCTCCACTACCAGGTCCATTGCAAATGAATGGTTTGTAGAACACGGAAGACCTATTGGCATGCGAAGTGTTTACCGACGAATGAGAAGTTTTGGCTTGTTTTCATACCGGCCACACTGGGTCCTCCCTTTAACTCGAGAACACCGACGTAATCGCCTTGAGTGGTGCAGGCAACGGTCACAGTTTTTTGTTGAAAGACATGTTTGGGGTGCTATAGCTTATGGTTCCAGGTCACCTTTAAACTTCATCAGAGCACGCGCAGCGTTATATCCACGAAGTTCTAGAACCCCATCTTTTACCCTATCTTGACATCCTGGCAGATCCAACTTTCCAACAAGATAATGCCCGACCACATGTTGCAAGAGTCACAATAGACTTCTTTCAACATAATGATGTCACATTGTTACCATGGCCACCAAGATCTCCCGACTTATCCCCAATTGAGCACGTGTGGGATATGTTGGGTAGGAGATTGCTCTATTTGCAACGTCCTCCTCAGACTCTAGAAGCACTTCGAGAGGAGTTGGTGGTTGTCTGGAATGAGATACCACAGGAGGACATTGACCACCTGATCAGAAGCATGCCTAGGCGCGTTGGAGAATGCGTAGCACATCAGGGTGCATCCACACATATTAAAGATCAAAGGCTTTAAAGCAGTGCAATCATTTTTAAATTTTTATCATTTACTTATTAAAGTACTTATACAAAATTTTATTAAAATAAAACGATTTAAACTGGGTGTTCGGATTTATATGTCACTTAGTATATCTTTATATCGTTCTTTCTTGCTTAGAATACTGGTGTTATGCAGGTTACTTCCTAGATATGTGGCAGGATTTTTTCTGTTTCTGAATCTACAAGAACTATTCTAAACACTAGCTAGAACGTCATTCTCCAAGCTTTGTACGACTTCTTAGGTCCTTCGCCTTTTCTATTGGAGTAAAGTAGTATACGGTCTCTCAGGGAACGGGGCTTTAGTCCAAGGTTTGGACTCAAGTTGAAAGTCTCTGAGGAGGGAGTTTGATTTTATTTGTACTCGGTCATTCGATACAGATTTTGTAGATTAATAAGATTAACGTGTCATATTTGATAATATTAGTTTGAGAACATTTTAATCGCTATGCATTGGTCGTGTTTCGAAAATTAACAAAGACGAAATAATTTTAGTATAGTCCAAAAGTTTCTCCTTGTAAATTTTCTCCTAATTTTTTGTAAACGTGTTATCTGCGAATATGGATTACTTTACAGGTCTTTCAGCGGAGTTATTGCCCAAAGCGGTGCTATCACAGGCATGGACTATCTTCAGCCTTATCCCAAGTACAATGCTTACAAGCTTGCTAACACTATTGATCCAAGCATTACTACTCAGAATTCTTCGGAGGAGTTACTTGCCTTCCTCATGACCGTCCCTGCTAAAACTCTTTCTGATACCACCAAGATACACGTAAGTTATGTACAAAACGACAAAAAAAATAGAACACCCAGTAAGAATTTTTTTTGTGAAATGTTGTATACAGTTAGACATAATCAAAAGGGAGTTGTGATTAGATTTTGATGTGAAAACGTTGAGAGCGTTCAGCCAACGTGAAGCGGTCCAGCAATGCCGCGCTTTTATGCTGAAATAGCAGTAGCCGTGGAATAACTTTGACAGTTCGTCACATTAATGAGCTTGAAAAAAAAAAAGTTATCACCAGTCGTGCCTACAATTGTAGGACGCCTAAATGGCCTCCTTCTACTGTTCCGTTGAGGTTATAAAGGAAACATAACCTCACAATAGGCGAGCGCTGAATCTGACACGAGACAGTAGAAATCTAGAAATAGCCCAGCCACCTCTAAAGGAGAGAAAAGGAGTCTATGAACATCAAGGAGGCCATAAAGGCTTCCATCAATAAATAAATCGAGATATAAAAAATCCGAGAGAATAACCGTTACTTCAAAGTATGTTTTCAGGAAAATATTTTTCTCTATCGAAGATTGACTGATGTGACGGTATTTGTTTGGCTCTGTCAAATAAGGTTCTTACAATATCATTTTTTATATTCGTTGCGTGATTAAGAATCATAGGTAAATATTTGATACTGGTGGTTGTTGGTTCTCTACATACTGAATGTGGTTTTAGTAAATTCTTGGTCATTAATGTGAATGGCTGGGCAAGGACGTTAGAATGATGACGTTACCATTTCACGTCCGTAATGGGCATTCACGGCTAATAACGTCAGTGCCCAATTATCATTACTGCGTGTAACATACAGTATAGATTCAAGACAGTGCAATGGCTTACGTTACTTCTTTTAATTTTGATACCCGACTAGAATAATATCCAATCTGTACACTTGTTCGCGTTGTTTACGAGAGATGTCATTTAAGTTTCGCATATAGAAACACAGTAGGCCGCGCGGATCGAACTTCAGTACTGAATCTTAACCTCAATCTTTAGTAAACTTAAATTCAAAGTTTCACGACAATACGTGTAGTGTTCTCACTACAGTGAATTTTTAAGTGTCACCAAGTCATTAGAAAAATGGAACTCAACCGAGAACATTTTCGCGCCATAATTTATTACAACTTCCAGAGACAATTATCGCAACAAGAATGCCTTGCTGAGTTACTGTCTGTTTTCGGCAACGAAGAGCCACATCAGTCGACAATTTCCCGTTGGTATGGAGAATTCAAACGTGGACCTAGAGTCTTAGCGACGATCCCAGGGTGAGTGTACCAAAAACGGCAGTCATCCAGGAAAACGTCGATGCTGTGCGCAAACTCATCATTGAAGATAGACATGTGACATATCGCGAGATTGAGGCGTCCTTGAAGATCTCAAAGACCGCAATTCAAAAAATTTTCCATGCAGAATTAGGAGTAAGAAAATTAGTTTCTCGTTGGATACCCCCACCTGTTGACTGAAGAGCAGAAAGGAGTCAGGGTTAATTGGTTTTAATTCCGGAAACTCAAAAAATGTGTACAGCATTGTCAGTGGTGATGAATCGTGGATTTACTGTTATGAACCAGAAAATCAACGCCGACTGTTTGGGTGTTCCAATATGAATAAAAGCCAACAAAAGTAATCCGTTCTCGAAGTGTTTCGTAAAAGATGGTCGCGACATTTGGGTCAAAAGTGGGGTCATATTGCAACAATTCCTCTTGATGAGCAAAGGACTGTTACTGTGTATACCACCATTTGTTTGCCAAAAGTCGTCACCGAGCTTCGAAAAATCAACCCCCAAGAAGAATCATCCTCCACCAAGTCAATGCAAGCTCGCACACAGCCCAAAAAATAAGGCAGTATTTGACGGAAGAAAACGTGGGATTATTGGACCATTCTCCATATAGTCCTAACGATTTCTTTACTTTCCCGAAAATTAAAAACAGACTGCGTGGTCAAAGGTTCCAGTCACCAGAAGAAGCTGTTGACGCATTTCAAAAATCCCGTTTTGGATCTGCCAGCAAACGAGTGGAATAAGTGCTTCGAAAATTGGTTCGAGCGCATGCTGATGTGTATTAATCTTCATGGAGAATACTTCGAAAAACAACAAAGTCATTTAAAACTACCAACCGTGATGTTTTATTTTCCATATGCAAACTTAAAAGATATCCCTCGTATACAATCAGTAGTAGCTTCAACCACTCAGATATGCCTTGATTAACTATGATTTCTATGTTACACTTTCCAGCCAGATCCCGAGCACGATACCAGAGTGGTCATTGGTTTCGAATACGAACTGATATGGAAACCAGTAATGGAGCCTAGTGATGATGAAGATGCCTATTTTAGTGGGTATCCAGACGATAAGTTCCGAGAAGGCATTTTCAACAAGGTGCCAGTTATGGTAGGAATTACGTCGGAAGAAGGGGCACTAATAGGTAAAAAAATCTGTCATTGTTTGCTTTACCTTGACTGAGCACATTGCTTTTCCTTTCCGTCGGCAAATATCTGAACTTTCCCTGAAGAAGACCGGCCTATAAGTCCAGTCTGTGGTAGTTCGTACAAAATGTTGTTTAATCAACGTTGCTAAGGTCACCTAGCCTTATTGTAACTGGCAGTTTAACTGAAAAACGGTAATACCTTCTGGGCGCAAGTCTGTCAATAGACATTTTTTCAAGCTAGGAAACCGGAATTATTTTTTAAGACTCTATTAGAACTGCTATAAAATATGGTATGTTAAAAAAATTAAAAGTTATAAAATTTTCTTTAAATTGAATACTTACATGTAATATAATAGGGCTTTGCTTCCTGCGACTCAATGTACAGAACACTCAAAGACCTGGCCTATCAGGTGGCCATTTAAAAAGCGAGTGATATAAGCTCTGGGGTTTACTTATCAGGAGATTTGAAATAAGCTCGTTCCATTTAAAAATGTTCCAAAACGGCGCTCAGCCGCCATAGGTTTTCAAGTTTTTATTCTAAAATGTACTCATAGTATTCGTATAACAATTTGATTACCGGAAATTCAGTTCTCCACATTCACTCATTCAAAGATAAGCAGACCGTCGATTGTTGTAAAACTACAAGCAATGAAAAGTTTTGTTGCCTGGAAATATGTGCCTGGAGGCTGGCTATCGTTAATTTTAAACAAATGACAACTCAAGCCATTGTTTGTATTTTAGGAGGTTGGAAAGACAGAATAGAACTTATTGACGATCATCCCGAACTGCTTTACAGTCAAGTGGAAGGCTTAACAGAAAGAGAAAAGAGAGAACTAGGAGAGAAAATGATAAGGGTATACACTGAAGGGAAATTAGAGAAAAATTTGACAGCTGCGGTGAAAGTTAGTATTCATATGTTCAGTTACAGAACCTTATTTATGTAGCGTAGTGGCTATCTAAGACTAAGATCAGATGACGTGCATTCGACGCGCATGCGCCTAAAAACCCAGAATACTATTGTCCGTGTAACAAAGAAAGTAAACTAAATCTAAACAGATTCACTCATAGTTCATTTGATCGGACTCCAGAACGCCGAGTTCGTTACAGGGCCGGACTAAGGTATGATTTGTTGTTCTGCAACTCAATTGACAAATATGCGTGTACAGAGTCGAAACGAAAAGTTTGGAATTAATATTTTTTCAAAGTGTAACTTTCTTGACAAAAAAACTTAGAGCTGTGGATGGCTGATTTAATATAAGGTAATTTACACTAATAACACATTCTGAGAAAAGAGGAAAACAGCACTTTTCGATTTAAGTTTATCGCTATAAGAAAATATTACATACAAATTTCTAGCTGGCTGCGACACGGGTTACCGTTCACCGAATTTTTCCAAACTTTGAGGTAAATTACTTTTATTAGAATTTTTACAAAATGTTATTTTAAGTAAGTAATAATTATTATCATACTAGACGAAGATACCCCTGGTTTGCGAAATAATTGTAAAGTCTGGTTCTATTGCTGAAAGTTGTTCCAGTGGGTATTTAAAACATGGAGGCATAAAATGAGTACTCCAAATTTTTTTGGGAAAACTTTTTATTCGACAACAAAGAA
This sequence comes from Acanthoscelides obtectus, assembly GCA_963669975.1. Taxonomy (NCBI): domain Eukaryota; kingdom Metazoa; phylum Arthropoda; class Insecta; order Coleoptera; family Chrysomelidae; genus Acanthoscelides; species Acanthoscelides obtectus. The sequence goes on from CAVLJG010003302.1 coordinate 169,965, forward strand.
TGAGAAGACGTGTTTTCTGAGATTCAATCGAAAGTGTTGACAGAAATGAAAATACTCTTCATATAAAATATTTAGGTGTTTATGAGTCCTACAAAATGAGACCACAAGTAAAAAGTATAACACGTCATACGTTGACGTTGCCAAACCTTAGTTATTTAAAAAAGCAGAATTTCATAGCTACGCCTTTAAATGATCATTTGTTTCGCATACGTGATTTACCCCAAAATCACTACTGGGATTACAAAATAAATTTCTTGTTGTCATTGTTACCTATTTTTCTTCACAAGATGACATAGTCAAAATCTCAATTCGACATTTCTTCTTTTGACTTCCATCAGCAAATCTGATTTCCCATATGGACGCTATATTAGAATTATATACATCTAAGGGTACCTTTCAGTACTAAATTCAATCCTTAATCGACCATGAATTTGTTGTTGGATGAAAATTATAAGGAAATAAAAAGGTATAGTAAAACCTGAACACAAAATGAAAATTTTATTTATGGTAATAACAACAATTAATAATCATAAATAAGCAGAAGTAAATCATAGCAGATGTTCAAAATGTTGTCCGTTATTTTGTAGGCGAAGTTTACTCTTCTCTGTACGTTGTTTACTGCTCGATTTATTTCTCTTCTTCTGTCTTCCAAACCCTGTTGCGATACGGAACAAATGAAATCTGATAATTTGAAGGCCTACCTAGGAGCTTCTGTTTCTTTGGAGTAACTAAGGTTTGGTAAATGTCAGTGTATGACATACATTTTTGAAGTAAAATCAAGTCAAATAAAAAAAACAAAGTTGATGCTGCAGTACAAGAGACAAAGCGTGAAATCCTAATTATGCCATCTTGTAGAGAAAAAAACAGTGGCAATGTTGAAATGCTATTTATTTTGGAATCCCAAGTCAAATAAAGTTGTACGCGTGCCTTTTAACCACTGAATCAACAACCCCGCACCACGTGGACGCGCATGATCTGAACTAAGTCTGAGTGATTGTCTACGGTATTAAGCATGACCTATGGTAGTATTACGTGCTGAGAATATAGCAGTACCAGTAAGCCCCGATGTTTTACTAGGCTATGATAGCTTGAACACTCTTTTTTAGGCCAATCAGTGGTTTTTCACCGCTGTGACTTGAGTGCGCGAATTACTTAACCCGAATTTACGGGTAACTTATGTTAAGTTAGAGTAGCCTTGCACCGTCAATGTTTAACTCTGAGTTCATAAATCTAAACGAACTGTCACCTTGACAGCTTTGAAATTTACTAATATTTCTAAGAATTGATACATTTATTGACAATACTGCGAGAGAATATAGTTCTGCTTTAACAGTTTGTTACAATTTGAAACAGGGTTTTGACATTTAGTACTGTCTGACAGAATTGTCTACAAATGTCTACAAAGCACCCTGGTTATTTGGTAGCTCCTTTTTAAATTATAGAACCAACTATGAACGGAGAATTCGACCAGGTTGACCCGTTTCCTCTGGAATTGTTGGGGTATGCCCAGATGAATCTACTAGTGACAAGTGCATTTCCAGACAACAGATGGCTGGTAAACATGTTGAGAAAACAAAAATTTCACCTTACTCAGCGGAGGTATCATGTTCACTCGTCATCATTAAATGATTTTACATTTCTGAGTAATACTCAGCAGAAGCATTTTCTCTTCGTTAGTGAAGTTTTTAGTACGAGATCTCTACAGGAAAATTTCAACAGCATAAAAAACATTTTCAAATCGTTGGTTTGTATGATTTGCTGTGACTTGATAATAACGAACCACAACTTGTCAAATGAAGAAGAAAATAAAAAGAAGAAAGAGAACAAGTAGCTTTAATTAACATGCTCATGATCAATAGATGGAGACGATTGTAGCTGTGTGGTGGATGTGGTCTACTTGTTATGGAACAAAATAAACAAGCAATGCTTTTCACCGTTTGACCATATAGAGCTCTTTCGAGCTTTTGGGTTACTCCTTGGCATGGTCTAGGCTTGGGTCTCTCTAGCAACAGATGAAAGCATAGCAACTATTCACTATCCAAGGTGTAAATAAAAGAGCGTGAGTCGCCATCTGCGATTCACTGTCCGTAGTGATCGATTCTAGTGGTAAATAGAGCGTCACGCTGTGTTATTTAGGTAGATCACGCATTTTGGATAGAGTATAGTTGCTATGTATGAAGTAGCTGACCATGGTTGGACAGACGAAAAGCAGAGCATGTTCATTTTTTCAATGGCAGGTAGACCACGAATAATATTATACAGGGTGGCGCATCGAAAACGAAACAGACGCATTTACTGGCAGCTCAATTTTGTTTTTGGAAAAACGCTCAGACCCGTCGATTTTGTTCTCGAGGGGGACACAAGTTTGGCAAAAAATTACGTTAACACGTGCAGTCCCCTGGGTGGGGGTGACACCAACCATAAAATCTTAAATGGAAAGGGGGGTCGAGTTATACCTTATTTTAAAGGTCTTTCAATTCCCTTTATAATGATGCAAAATACATGAGCTTCAGTTCAGTAGTTTTGAATATTTATTGGTTTAAAGCTTAAAGTTGACTTTAATAGGTACATCAGATTAGTTTGTACTACCTTCAGAAGAAATTTGACTAAAAAAATTACTTAATAATAAAAGCTTTTCTTCACTACGCCCATGGTTTGTTTATCATTTTGTTGTTGAAAATAGCTATTGTAGCGTTTTTTGTGTCTGTTCTACAGGGTGTTCATTTGAAAGCTTCCCATCACGGATTTATCGAAAAAGTTATTTCTTATTAGTCGACGTACTGTCCAACGGATTCTAAAGGCCCATAGTTTTCCTCCATATAAAATTCACCTGGTACAAGAACTTAATGAAGACGATTTTAATCGGCGATTACAATTTTGTGAAGATATGAGTGAACGAATTATAAAAGATGAACATTTTCTATTCATCACTTGCTTTTCCGACAAATGTTCCTTTTTCTTAAATGGCGTAGTAAATCGTCATAAATGCCGATATTGGTCCGATTCTAATCCCAGAATTTATCATGAGGTTCATACACAGCAGCCACAAAAATTAAATGTTTGGGCTGGTATTTTTGGCGATCATTTAGTGGTGCTTTCTTACCTGGAAATTTCTCCGGTGAAATATATTTGAAATTACTGGAAGACGCCATAGATCCTGCATTAACAGCCATAATTGAAAGTCAGAGTGTGATCGGCGGGTAGATTGCGAATAGGTTGATGTTCCAGCAGGATGGTGCCCCACCACATTACGCATTATGTGTTCGACAATATTTAGATCAGACGTTTCCAGATCGATGGACTGGTAGAAGAGGTGCCATTGAATGGCCCCCAAGATCGCCGGATTATCACCTTTGGATTTCTTTATGTGGGGTTATTTAAAAAGCAAAATCTATGCTACTCTGCCAACATCATTAGAAGACCTGCGACAAAGAATTGTGAATGAGTCCCTTCAAATTACTCCTCAATATTGCAAAATGTGCGGCAACGTTTTGAGCAAGATCTTGCAAGGAGAGTCATGGTGGCCATTTTCAACGTTTACTTGCCTAACAGGTCAGTTCATTCTTCATTTTTAAATTACTTTGCTGCCAAATGTATTGTTCTCCACTAATGACGATGTATTAGTTTTATTCAAGCTTTAAATCAATAAATCTTCAAACTACTAAACTGAAGTACATTAATTTTATATCATTATAAAGGGAATTGAAAGGCCTTTAAAATAAGGTATAACTCGACCCCCTTTTCCATTTAAGATTTTAGGGTTCGTGTCATCCCCGCTCAGGGGGCTGCACGTGTTAACGTGATTTTTTGCCAAACTTGTGTCCCCCTCGAAAATAAAATCGACGGGTCTGAGCGTTTTTCAAAAAAAAAACTGAGCTGTCAGTAAATGCGTCTGTTTCGTTTTCGATGCGCCACCCTGTATAGTCGCCATATAGCGGTCTCGTGATGAATGGCCCTGCATTCCGCGGACTGGGATTCAGTCCCAACCAGTTGGCTGATTCACTGTTTGCAGTGGTCGATTTTAGAGGCAGATGGCGCTTCGCGAAGCCTGATTTCAATAAATAACTTTATGATACTCTAATGTCTAATTTTAGGGCGAATTCCATTTGACATTACGTACTTCTGTTACAGTTATATAGCGACGTGGGATTCAGTAACAGAATTATAAAATTTGCTGATCTCGTTTCACCCTACGTTGACGTTTATTTCTACCAGTATTCTTTTTTTGGTGCAATAGAAAACAAGGCTGGTCCCATAGTAGAAATGGAAGGTGAGTAACTCAGGATTGACAACCTTATTCTTATTGGGACCACACCACTGGCTTATGATTGGACCGGTCATTTCAAATAACCTATTCTTTGTATATCACCACGTAATCGACGTTGATTGCATGATCAAACAATGTTACCTGCAAGTGATGTTCGAACTTAATTAGGTCAAGGTCTCGTTGAAGCAAACAGCAGCGAGTTTGGCCGGGAAACGGGAGACTACACCTGTCCTATTTACGAGTCGAGGCCGGAACATAATTGCATAAACAACGCAAGTTCGGGACGGGTTTTGCATGCATCTCGACGGAGAGGACTTGAATGGGTTATTCCGAAACACAGTACCGCGATCCTTTGATTGTTTCATTTTCAAATTGATATGCGCCAAAGTACCAACTTGAAAATCACTAACTACAGAAATAAGGCAATGCGCGTATAGAATACCCAGTTTGCGTTTTCCGCTTTGCATGAAATCGCTTACTCAACGCTTCTTATTTGTATGATTCAGAAAGGCCTTTAAATATACGCAAAATATTTTAAAAATCTGCACGGTAGTAAAGATACAATACCTATCGTTTTTGTTGAAAAAATACATTTTCCTGTCTGGTAGTCAAATAAGCATGTGCTTTCCTCCGTAACCGATTGCCGATTATTGAACGAATGGGATGTCAAACGAGAAATTTGATTTTTCCAGGACGTTTGCTTTGCCACGGTTTGTCCTATGTATCTGAAAGATATTGAAACATGCAAAATTAAAGCATATGACATGATCATAAGTTAACATTTTAAGTATAATTCCCAATAGTAGTCAAATAAAAGTAAATGTCCCTCAAATTTCACTTTTTGGGGTTTCGGGGGATCTTGGTCATTCTTGAAAAAAAAATTGAGGGGAGAACAATCGAGGGATGGAAGCTGTAGGGATTTGGAAATTTTTGAAGTTGGTACACTTATAGGCCGCCAACCGCGGTAATTCCACACCGCTATTAGACATATTTCACTCATTATAGATTTCCCCGTTTATTTATTCCTAGAAAATTTAAATCGCACGTGGATCATATGCTTCGCGGTCATGCCGATGCATATGTGTAGCAGTCGGTCTCAGCTGCTCGACTGTATGTGGACCGTTGATCGTCATCCACGCCACATGTCCACATAGCTTCGACCCTGAGCGGCAAGAGATATCTTTATGTAAAAGCCTACAGATTTATAAAATTGTACAGAAAAACATGCTAAATATGCAAATTTCAATTGTATGAGCCTATTTGACTAACATGATCCAGCAATTTGTTTGTCAGAGGCCAACTTGAGCCGAACCTAATCGCTTATTAACTTGACGCTATTTTTTTCCATTACCTTCATTGATAATAAACTGTGATGGTTATTTGAAATTACAATTTCTCAAAACTCAAATACAATATTAAGCTCAGAAAGATGCTTTGAATCCTGTTTATTTGTCAATCATACAGTTCATTTTATGACTTAAACAGTTAAAATTGTGTGACATTCGAGTCTTTTGCAATGACCGTCTCAATTAAAGACTTGGAGCAACAAAGAACCCAAGCCACATTGACATTATTCCCAAGAATATTGATATACAGGGTGTTTCAGTTTATTGTTGCATAACTTTAAGATTCGATAGAACTTTTAAAATTAATGCATAAAGTCTATATAAACATGGGTCGAAAAATGCGTGGCTTCCGAAATACAGGGTGTTTAAATTTACTTTCTAAAATAGTTTTTTTTTAAATATTTCGAACAATATTTGATGCATAACAGTGAAAATTGGAGTACAAAGGTTTTTTGGTACGACAAAACGAACCATGGGCATAGTTTACTGTAGCCGCTAGAGAGCGCTCTCTACTGTACCTGTAGTGTATTGAAATGACTGAACATTTTTTCTTAGTGCAATTTTTTGCTTTTTGAATAAAAAAAATTAATTCTTCGCACTTTTCAACATAAAAAAGCTCCCTTGTGAATTTTCGTTATAGTTAGCCGTTTATGAGATATATCGATTTTTAAGGTTCGATGCATTTTTAATTAGTTATGATAAAATAACGTTAAAAAGTCAGTATCTCGATAATTTTTAGAAGTAGGCTATGCCTGCAAAATATTTTTGAAATTGAAAGCAGAATAAGGTTAAACGTGAATTAGTTGACAGTTAGTTTTGTTGTCTGTTGAAACCTGAAACGTTTTTTGCAATTGTGAATGCACGAAATTTAGTTTCTTTTACCTGTTTTTTTTTTGTAAGTTTTACAAATTTTTATTCTCCAATCAAGAGTTAGCGGATATTCATTTGTGTATGGCTTTGTAAATGGAAACGCAGCAGAAGCAGCCAGAGAATACGCACGAAGATTTCCAAACAGACGACATCCAACTCGCTCAGTATTTGTAAGAGGGCATCGCCAAATAATTGAAAATGGTTTTGGAAATCTCCAAAGGGATCAAAACATAAATGTTCGTCAGCGCAGATTTACCCGTATGATTCTGCGTGAGTTTGATAGAGATCCGACCACAAGTGTTAGGAGAGTTTCTGGTGCCTTGGGAATTTCAGCAAGCCATGTTCACCGTGTTCTTAGAAATGACGTCCTTACCATTTGCAACCTGTGCAAGGACTACAGCCAGGGGACGGAGAACGAAGAATCACATTTTGTCAGTGGATTCTTGATAGAACTGATAATAATAGGGAGCTTTTAAGTAACGTTTTATGGACCGATGAGTCATGCTTCACTAGACGTGGAGTGGTAAATTTTCATAATCAACATATTTGGTCGCATGAAAATCCGCATGCAGTTCGGGAAAGAAATTTTCAACATGAATTTAGTGTGAACGTGTGGATTGGTATCTACCGTAATCGACTATTTGGACCCTACCTCTTGCCTGCAAGGTTAAATGCTGCGACCTTCTTGGAATTTTTAAAGGCTGAAGATGCAAATATTTTGGATGATGTTATGTTAGATTTAAGAAGATTGGCCTGGTTCCAGCTTGATGGTTGTCCAGCTCATTATTCGAGAACAGTTAGAAACTGGCTGGACGAACATTATCCAGAAAGATGGATCGGCCGTGGAGGACCAGTCGCCTGGCCTCCACGATCCCCTGGCGTAAATAGATTAGATTTCTTTGTGTGGGGAGTTCTAAAAGAAAAAGTGTACCAGACTCCCGTAACCACAAGAGATATGCTAATAGACAGAATCAGGAATGCATGTGTTGAAATAAGGCCTTATTTGAATAATGCTATACCACGTTCGATCATTCGTAGATGTGAATTGTGTATTGAACAATTGGGTTTATATTTCGAGCAACTACTTTAGATTTTGTATGTTTGTCCTAACTATCCAATAGCATTTTAGTTGTAAATAATTAATTTAATTTGTTAAAAATAATATTGGAAAATTAAACAAATTAATATTCTGTTTTTTTGTGTTTATTTGGAGTTAGGAATTATTGCTGTGTTTAAGAATACAATCTAAACGATCATCTTAATTACTTGTAATGCCCAAATCGAAAATGTAAAAAAAATATTATTGTCCCATAAATAATTAAAAATGCATCCAACCTTAAAATCGAAATATCTCAAAAACGGCTAACTATAACGAAAATTCACAAGAGAGCTTTTTTATGTTGAAAAGTGCGAAGAATCAGTTTTTTTATCCAAAAAGCAAAAAATTGCACTAAGAAAAAATTTTCGGTCATTTTAATACACTACAGGTATAGTAGAGAGCGCCCTCTAGCGGCTACAGTAAAACTATGCCGATGGTTCGTTTTGTCGTACCAAAAAACCCTTGTATACCAATTTTCACTGTTATACATCAAATGTTGTATTTTAGAAAGCAAATTTGAACACCCTGTATTTCGGAAGCCACGCATTTTTCGACCCATGTTTATATAGACTTTATGCATTAATTTTAAAAGTTCTATCGAATCTTAAAGTTATGCAACAATAAACTGAAACACCCTGTATAAGACTTATGTTGATCCTGAAATCACCTTTTCTGCGCAATTCCGATTAAAATGTAGCGGTATGTTCAATCTGGTGGCGACAGGATCCAAAAGGTGTGACGCATCTTCATAAAACAAATTCCTAGATAAATGTCAGTATTTAAAGTGGAGATTTTTGGGTCCATTTTAAACTTAAGAAATGTTTATATGAACGTATGTCCTAAACGTTTCAAATTATCTCTCACTTTTTATTCAAATGTGGCTAAGGTCCTTGTTCCCACAAGCGATTGATTTCAAATTCGTGTCCAGCGTGAAAAAGTACACTAGTACATCAATCGGTAGCAGTGGTTGTTAGTGGTATTCTAGTCACAACTGTTCTACAGGGTGTTCATTTGAAAGCTTCCCATCACGGATTTATCGAAAACCGCTAATTAAAAGAAAAAACGCCGATACACTTCACCCCCCTAACCCTCGGCTCCCCATTCCTTAAAAAATCTTAAGTGACAAGGATTACCAACTAAGAGCTTGTCTGGAGACAATTTTGTTCTGAAGTTTGATTCTTTAAATCAGTCCATGAGAATTAAAAAAATATTTATTTTAGTTTGTTCAGATAGTAATCAAAAACATACGAGAATATCACTTTTAATTTCGATAAGTGTTCAAAATGTTGTTCGTTAGGGTTTGCCAAAACTACAATTCGTTTATAATTTAAAACGGAAACTACCAACATTAGGCGTGGCAACAACCAAATAACAATGCGAATTTTTTTCCGCATTCTTTTCATCAACACAGATATTCTGCGCGAACCGAATTAATTGTTATACATTTTTCGCTATTTGTTGCTAAGGGGAAGAAAGAATTCAATTTGCTGTCAGCTTTGGATGAAGCCGCTCAAGTTGACGTTTCGGGTCATTTTGGAATAAATCCTAATACTTCATTACGCAAAATTGTTGCTGCGACAGGTACTTCATTAGGCTCTGTACACACAGTTACTAAGCTCCATAAATTTCATGCAATGGCTAAACGACTGGTACCCAGATAAATGGATAGGCCGAAGAGTGGCTAAAGAATGGCGCCATTTGAAATCTATTTATTGTGCTTACTCCCCAACCTATAAGTTTGGATGAACTTTGTCAATGCATCATTCAAAGCTGCCAGGATATCCCACAACATGTTTTTGAAAATGTTCGTCAGACATTTGAAGATCGTCTATATCATTGTATGGCCAATAACGGACAACATTTTGAACACTTTTTTTCTTGAAAACGAATCGACCGATTTTAAGAAATCAAACGTTAAAATAAAAGACCTCGAAAGACCTTTCAAACAACTTGTTACTCGATATCGCTTGCTATTCAAATTTTTGCAGTGGATGACCCTGGGGGCAGAGGGTGAAAGAAGGTGGCTTAGTTATTGAAATTGTTCCCCTTGGCAAATCTTTTGACGTGTCTTGGCATTTGGTGGCAAGTTTTCGAATGAACTTTTCACTCTTTGCTCTATGGAAAGCCTAGCTAACTACACAAGTCTCTGCCTCAGCCTTCCGTTATGAGTTATACTAAGGTACTGCTGTACTCTGATCTTCTGAATAGAGTTCACATCCTATTAATGTTGGTGTTTCACGTAATTTACTATGTAATTTACTTATCATCCTGTATCATCCAACCATACCTCTGCAAGGTGCTAAGTGATTAAAGTTATTGAAAATTTCAGGGCTAGGTAAAGCGGCTCATTGTGCAGAGCTGCCATATATAATTTGGTATAAACTGGATGGGGATACCACGGTGTACCCTGAAGCTGATATGAGAGTGCGTCGTATTGTATCTGACTTGTTTGGAAATTTCATTAAGTACCAGTAAGTATTATCAGCGTAGCTTAGTACCAGTGGGCAACATTATAAACAATGGAAAGCAAATATGTGATTCTAAATTGCGTAACTATCATACTCCCTGAAGTATAGTCAGAAAAACTAAAAACGATAAATTTACGCTATAGTTTTAAATTCTAGTGCCTATGAATATAAAATACAAGAAACATACATTTATTCATTAAATGAATAATAGGTACTTATTTGTATCAAATATATAAAAGAGTAAGGATTCAGTTGGAAATAACATGATTTTAATCTTAACCTTTCCAGTTGATCCGGATTTTAGGAATCTACAGGGTGTTTCAGTTTATTGCTGCATACCTTTAAGATTCGATGGAACTTTTAAAATTAGTGCATAAAGTCTATATAAACATGGTTCGAAAAATGCGGTTTAAATTTACTTTCTAAAATAGTTTCTTTTTAAATATTTCGAACAATATTTGATGTATAACAGATAAAATTGGTATACAAGGGTTTTTTGGTACGAAAAAACGAACCATGGGCACAGTTTTACTGTAGCCGCTAGAGGGCGCTCCGTACTGTACCTGTAGTGTATTAAAATGACCGAAAAATTTTTCTTAGTGCAATTTTTTGCTATTTGAATGGAAAAACTGATTCTTCGCACTTTCAACATAAAAAGCTCTCCTGTGAGTTTTCGTTATAGTCAGCCGTTTTGAGATATTTCGATTTTTAAGGTTCGATGCATTTTCAATTATTTATGGGAAAATAATATTTTTTTACATTTTCGATTTGGGCATTACGAGTAATTAAGATGATCGTTTAGATTGTGTTTTTAAACACAGCAATAATTCCTAACTCCAAATAACACAAAAAAACAGAATATTAATTTGTTCAATTTTTCAATATTATTTTTAACAAATTAAATTAATTATTTACAACTAAAATGCTATTGGATAGTTAGGACAACATACAAAATCTAAAGTAGTTGCTCGAAATGTAAACCCAATTGTTCAATACACAATTCACATCTACGAATGATCGAACGTGGTATAGCATTATTCAAATATGGCCTTATTTCATCACATGCATTCCTGATTCTGTCTATTAGCATATCTCTTGTGGGTACGGGAGTCTGATACACTTTTTCTTTTAAAAATCCCCACACAAAGAAATCTAATGGATTTAGGTGAGGGGATCGTGGAGGCCAGGCGACTGGTCCTACACGGCCGATCCATCTTTCTGGATAATTTTCGTCCAGCCAATTTCTAACTATTCTCGAATAATGAGCTGGAGAACCATCAAGCTGGAACCAGGCCAATCTTCTTAAATTTAACATAACATCATCCCACATATTTGCATGTTCAGCCTTTAAAAATTCCAAGAAGGTCGCAGCATTTAACCTTGCAGGCAAAAGGTAGGGTCCAAATAGTCGATTACGGTAGATACCAATCCACACGATCACACTAAATTCATGCTGAAAATTTCTTTCCCGAACTGCATGCGGATTTTTCATGCGACCAAATATGTTGATTATGAAAATTTACCACTCCACGTCTAGTGAAGCATGACTCATCGGTCCATAAAACGTTACTTGAAAACTCCCTATTATTATCAGTTCTATCAAGAATCCACTGACAAAATGTGATTCTTCGTTCTCTGTCCCCTGGCTGTAGTCCTTGCACAGGTTGCAAATGGTAAGGACGTCTATGGTCATTTCTAGGAATACGGTGAACATGGCTTGCTGAAATTCCCAAGGCGCCAGAAACTCTCCTAACACTTGTGGTCAGATCTCTATCAAACTCACGCAAAATCATGCGAGTAAATCTGTGCTGACGAACATTTATGTTTTGATCCATTTGGAGATTTCCAAAACCATTTTCAATTATTTGGCGATGCACTCTTACGAATACTGAGCGAGTTGGATGTCGCCTGTTTGGAAATCTTCGTGCGTATTCTCTGGCTGCTCCTGCTGCGTTTCCATTTACAAAGCCATACACAAAATGAATATCCGCTAACTCTTGATTGGAGAATAAAAATGGCATTTTTATAAACTTACAAAAGAAAAAACAGGTAAAAGAAACTAAATTTCGTGCATTCATAATTGCAAAAAAAAACGTTTCAGGTTTCAACAGACAACAAAACTAACTGTCAACTAATTGACGTTTAACCCTATTCTGCTTTCAATTTCAAAAATATTTGCAGGCACAGCCTACTTCTAAAAATTATCGAGATACTGACTGTTTAACGTTATTTTATCATAAATAATTAAAAATGCATCGAACCTTAAAAATCGAAATATCTCAAAAACGGCTAACTACTATATAACGAAAATTCACAAGAGAGATTTTTTATGTTCAAATGTGCGAAGAATCAGTTGTTTTATTCAAAAAGCAAAAAATTGCACTAAGAAAAAATTTTCGGTCATTTTAATACACTACAGGTACAGTAGAGAGCTCCCTCTAGCGGCTACAGTAAAATTATGCCCATGGTTCGTTTTGTACCACCAAAAAACTCTTGTATACCAATTTTTACTGTCATACGTCTAATATTGTTCTAAATATTTAAAAGAAACTATTTTAGAAAGTAAATTCAAACACCCTGTATTTCGGAAGCCACGCATTTTTCGACCCATGTTATATAGACTTTATGCATTAATTTTAAAAGTTCTATCGAATCTTAAAGTTATGCAACAATAAACTGAAACACCCTGTATAACGTTCACCACCTTTTTGGTCGTACATTTTGCTTTCTTTGACTCATTTTGTTGTTTTCATATTAAAAATAAGTAGAGTCCAAACGTTATGGTCAATACAAGCTCGCCACCTGACGAGGCCGAAAACGTTTGCAGAGATTTGGAGTTTGCGGCAAGTGCTAAGCGAGCGAAACGCTGCATATATACTCGTATAACGGGTACGGAACATAGTTATATGAAATTACGTATTCCAGGAATCCAACGCCAGAGAGAGATGCTCAGCTGCAGAACATTATATGGCCGAGTTTGACTCAGAGCGGCTACAGTTCTTGGATATAGACCACAATTTGACCGTTAAAGAAAATCCACGTGGGTACCGACAAACCAGAAAACTGATATACTGAAAGCAGTGTTATAGATGGCTATAGAGGTGAAAAAGAAGAAAATTCGTACAAACAGATGCGATCTGAAAATTGTTTTCAGAATAATTAATATTTGACATTGTTATTAAGAAGCTTCAGATGATGAAGTTGTGCTGTCTTAAGTGGTACGAGGGATGTCTTTTAAGTTTTGCATATGGAAATAAAACAACACGGTAGGTAGTTTTAAATGACTTTGCATGCGCTCAATCCAATTTTCGAAGCACTTATTCCACTTGTTTGCTGGCATATCCAAAACGGCATTTTTGAATGCGTCAACTGCTTCTTCTGGTGACTGGAACCTTTGACCACGCAGTCTGTTTTTAATTTTCGGGAAAGTAAAGAAATCGTTAGGACTTAGATCGGGACTATATGGAGGATGATACAAAAACTCCACGTTTTCTTCCGTTAAATACTGCCTTGTTTTTTGGGCTGTGTGCGAGCTTGCATGTCTTGGTGGTGGATGATTCTTCTTTCGGGGTTGATTTTTCGAAGCTCGGTGATGACTTTTGGCAAACAAATGGTGGTATGCCAATCCGCAGTAACAGTTCTTTGCTCATGAAGAGGAATAGTTGCAATATGACCCGCTTTTGACACAAACGTCGCGACCATCTTTTTCGAAACACTTCGAGAACGGACGACTTTTGTTGGCTTTTATTCACCTTGGAGCACCCAAATAGCCGACTATCGTTTATTTTCTTGTTCATAACAGTAAATCCACGATTCGTCACCACTATCAATGCTGTACACATTTTTTGAGTTTACGGAATTTAAACGGTCAAGCGTTTTTTGACACCAATTAACCCTGGCTGCTTTCTGCCCTTCAGTCAACAGGTGGGGTATCCAACGAGAAACTAATTTTCTTACTCCTAATTCGTCATGTAAATTTTTCTGAATTGAGGTTTATGAGATCTTCAAGGACGCCTCAATCTCGCGATATATCACATGTCTATCTTCAATGATGAGTTTGCGCACAACATCCACGTTTTCCTTGGTGCACCCGTCCTGGAATCGTCGCTAAGACTCACCCGTCCACGTTTGAATTCTCCATACCAACGGGAAATTGTCGACTGATGTGGCGCTTCGCTGCCGAAAACAGACAGTAACTCAGCAAGGCATTCTTGTTGCGACAATTGTCTCTGAAAGTTGTAATAAATTATGGCGCGAAAATGTACTCGGTTGAGTTCCATTTTTCTAATGACTTGGTGATACTTAAAAATTCACTGTAGTGAGAACACATTGTTGTGAAACTTTGAATTTAAGCTTAAAAGGGTGAAGTTAAGATTCAGTACTGACGTTCGACCCGCGTGGCTTACCATGTTTCTATATGCAAAACTTAAAAGACATCCCTCGTAACACCGCTGCAACGGCTTAAAAAGGTGATTTTAATGTATTTTTTATGGAATGTATGGTAATAAAAGGACGAAGTTATTGAGCATATAAATCGGTAACAAGAAGATATCGTAAAAGGTATTGGAAAATGTCACTTTCGCGAGGCACATTTGAGGCGCAGTGTAGCTGCTGCAAATTTGGGCCAAGAAAAAAGAAGCAAACACAAATTATTGTACGTCTATAGCCAAAGAAATATGTAGGGGATTTATAAATTTTGCTTGCGATCAATTTAAACGAAAAAAGCAATATTTTTTATTAAATAATAATTAAGGTTCCCCTACGTATTTCTCTTCAAATCTTTCAAAAAGATAACAATTGTTACAGTTTTGAAGCGTGCATTTTAAAAAATTGTGTCTTAAGAGTAACGCCATGTAATAGCTACTTACAATATTATTATTTCATTACCATTCCTTCCACAAAAAATTACAAAAAACGCTGCTTTACGCCATGATCGTGGTGTTAACGATTAAGGATATAACTGGCTCACATTGCATAGAAGGTCGGAAACAAAGCAAGAGAAAAGCTTTAAACCAATTTCATGTTTCAGGTTGACAATGTTTGTGGTAATAAGTTGATCGAAATCAGCAAGTGAGAACTATCGATTCAGATACTTATTATAATATGAATACTCAAAACTATTAAGAGAATAATATTTATTATACTGTTTGCATCATGAATGATTATAATATGTAAAGTACCCTAGTTTCTTCTGGAAGTTTTCAATCGATTCCAATTTTTTACCTCCCACGTCAATTTGCTAGGAATTATATACCTATTGTATTGTAATAGCTAAAACAAGATATTATGTTTTTTGGATTTAACATGATATATTCCAAAAATGTAAGCTTATGATGGCCACACTTAGCTATCATGTAAGATTTATAATTTATTGTATATTGATAACATAAACTTATCGTCTTTGATAAAAATCTTATTTGAAAAATAAATTTCTTAATTGGTAGACAAGAGACAAGATAGCTAGTAGAAATGGCCTACTAATAATCGTTACAACGCTAGTGCTACTTTCCCTTACCCTTCTAGAGTGTTAGTTAGTATTTATATGTGCCAAACATTTTGCTCTTAGCAAAGCTTAGTATTAAATCATAAAAGTAAAACCTTCCCGTGCACAACCGACCATTTTGGATTCAACGGGCTTTACGTGATATTTCAGCAATAAGCATGTTTATCTAAAATACTGTACGTATTATGTTTCTCTTTCTTACATTTATTTAACATTTATTGTTTGTTTGTCACACCAGCTGATTGTATTTAACAGAATAAACGTTAACTTTTAATGTCACGTACTTCTGTTAAGGGGTGATAGATTAGGTCAAAAGCAACCGATTTGTCCTATAATGTCCTATCCAGAATTTAACCGTTTTTGAGTTATTTGAATTTTTTTTTATTCCGATTTCAGACGGTTAAATTGGAATACAAAAAACTACATGTTTGATTCTGAGTCTTTATTATTGTCGCATAATAAGTAATAAAATGTTGAAAACTACAAAAGTTTTAAAACTACGCTTTTGAAACGTATGATTTTCTTATTTTTTTACTAACTTATTCGATAAAAAATGCAATTTTCTGTTAAAAATCTCCTAGTAATGAAATGTGCAAATATGTAAATAATATCTCTATCTAACAAGCTTTCATTTGAGGTATTAAGCGTTCAATTATCTAAAGTAGATGCAGAGAAACAACAATGATACCCACAGAGGCAGGATTTTTAAGGAATTTGTGATACCTCTATTGAACAAGTCGTTACTGTCCTCAAAGGACTCGCATGCCATGATTGTTTTATGGCATCGGCTCGACGAGGACGCTAGCGAGAAGAGCTGACCTAGTGGAGGAGTGAGAGAGAGAGAGAGAGCTGTTATTATTCATCATTGTAGTTACGCCATCGGCGCAAGCCGAGTGAGAATTAGGTTTAGTTGGTATCAACTATTGCGTACGTGCACACGTTTTACGCACGATTTTTTTTAGAGTTTCCCAGTTCATTTCGAGTGATGTAATGAAATGTGCAAATTATGTAAATAATATCTCTATCTAACAAGCTTTCATTTGAGGTATAAAAGTTACAACTAACTCAAGTACAAAGATATAAAATTAAAAATAGGTGAGTAAAGTTGTACGAACGATAATTACGTAGGATAAATAAAAGGCTTTTATTTTAAATACAATTTTATTTAATTACATTTCCTTTAGTATTTTACAGGTTCTGCTCAAATTGTAATCCCCTGTAACGAATACACGCCCGCATTCTCTTACGTAATTCACTTTTGGTAACTCTAGTTGTTAAGCGGCTTTTTATTTGGTCAGCTGCACTGATTATTCTTGTAACTAATTCATCGCGCCTTGGTACGGGCGAAACATCGTACACCAGGCTTTTCATATGTCCCCACACATAGTAATCCATCGGTGTGAGATCTGGGCTTCTTGCTGGCCAGGCAATGGGCCCGCCTCTGCCAGTCCATTGATTTGGAAATTTAAAGTCTAAATACGCCCGTACTAATCTGCTGTTGTGTGCGGGATAGCCGACGTGCTGGAACCACATATTTTGTCTCGTCGCCAATGGGACGTCTTCCATTAATGGAAACAAGTTATTTTTCAAGAACTCTTCATACACTTCTCCATTTAAATTGGCGGACAGAAAATGAGGTCCAATTGAATATCCATCAACGATGTCCATCCACACATTGACTGAAAACCGGCTCTGAGACCCCGTCGGTCTTATTTTTCGGGGGTGTAAAGCTTCCTTAACTGCCCAGTAATGAGCATTATGGTAGTTAGTGATCCCGTCCTTATCAAACTTCGATTCGTCGGTCCACAGAATTTTCTTAAAATAGTCTGGATCTTCTGTATCTGCATGTAACATATACCTGCAGAAATCTAATCGCCTTGCAGGATCGCCCTTGCAGTATACACAGTAAACCATACTTTGTATTGTGATACACCCAACTGAGCAGCCACAATGCGCGTAGATGTAGTAGGGTCTTCCTGAAACACACGAAGGATTTCCTCTTCATCTTGAGGAGGTTAGACTCGGGGTCGACCAGCATCACTATGTTGCCTTTGAACACGTCCGGTTTGGCGGATGCGCCGATACACAGAGTCAAACACAGTAACATGAGGTGTGCGGCGATTCGGGAAACGTTGCCGATATTCACGGCGGCAAGCTGCAGAATCGCCGTTACAAAGTCCATAACAGAATATTATGTCTGCGTATTCTTCATTTGTAAAAGTTTGCCCGTGCTCGCTATGGCGAGGTCCTGGCGGACCTTCTGCGTCTGCCATGATGATAAACAAACCACTCGAAATGAACTGGGAAACTCGAAAATAATAATCGTGCGCGTACACAGTAGTTGATGCCAACTAAACCTAATTCTCACTCGGCGTGCGGCGATGGCGCGTAACTACAATGATGAATATAACAGCGCTCTCTCTCTCTCACTCCTCCACTAAGTCAGCTCTTCTCGCTCGCTTCCTCGTCGAGCCGATGCCATAAAACAATCATGGCATGCGAGTCCTTTGAGGACAGTAACGATTTGTTCAAACAGGTAATACAAATTCCTTAAAAATCCAGCCTCTGTGGGTGTCATTGTTGTTTCTCTGCATGTACTTCAGATAATTGAACGCTTAATACCTCAAATGAAAGCTTGTTAGATAGAGATATATTTACATAATTTGCACATTTCATTACTAGGAGATTTTTTACAGAAAATTGCATATTTTATCGAATAAGTTAGTAAAAAAAGAAAATGATACATTTAAAAAGCGTAATTTTAAAACGTTGTAGCTCAACATTTTATTATTATGAACTATTGGAATGTCTGCTATGCGACGATAACAAAAAACTCAAAATCAAGCATGCAGTTTTTTTGTATTTCAATTTTAACTGTTGAAATCGGAATAAAAAATAAAAAACTTAAAATTCAAATAACTCAAAAATGGTTAACTTTTGGATAAGACATGATAGGACGAAATCGGTTGCTTTTGACCTAATCAATCACCCCTTAACAGGAATACGTGACATTACAAGTCACCCTGTATACATCACGAGAAACCATCATCATCACCAATTTCTGTCTCTTTGTCTGTCTGATTTTGATGAACTTTTTGAAAACCGTTTCAGTGGCGGTGGAGATACTGGCAAAATATGAAAAAAATATAAATCACACACTGTTGATTTTTTGACATTTTATAGGCTCGTCCATCATTGGAACATTTTTAAATGATGAAATATGGGCGGCGTGAGGCTGTAGGGGCTCAGGCGTAAGTATTTTTATACGCTTCCGGCGCTGGTAGTTCTGGACGCCTGTATACTTCAGAAATAATTATTTAAAAAATTATTGTCGCACAACAAAATATTATTAATGTGTGCTGAGATATAATCTTATCTGGCTTCAAGATTCGATAGAACTTTTAAAATTAATGCATAAAGTCTATATAAACATGGGTCGAAAAGTGCGTGGCTTCCGAAACACAGAGGTTTAAATTTACTTTCTAAAGAGTTTTTTTAAATATTTCGAACAATATTTGATGTATAACAGTGAAAATTGGTACACAAGGGTTTCTTGGTACGATAAAACGAACCATGGGCATAGTTTTACTTATGCCGCTAGAGGGCGCTCTCTACTGGACCTGTAGTGTATTAAAATGACAAAAAATTTTTCTTAGTGCAATTTTTTTTTTTGCTTTGAATAAAAAAACTGATTCTTCGCACTTTTCAACATAAAAAAGCTCTCTTGTGAATTTTCGTTATAGTTAGCCGTTTTTGAGATATTTATTTTTAAGGTTCGATGCATTTTTAATTATTTATGATAAAATAACGTTAAAAAGTCAGTATCTCGATAATTTTTGAAGTAGGCTGTGCCTGCAAATATTTTTGAAATTGAAAGCAGAATAAGGTTAAACGTCAATTAGTTGACAGTTAGTTTTGTTGTCTGTTGAAACCTGAAACGTTTTTTTGCAATTGTGAATGCACGAAATTTAGTTTCTTTTACCTGTTTTTTTTTTGTAAGTTTTATAAAAATGCCATTTTTATTCTCCAATCAAGAGTTAGCGGATATTCATTTTGTGTATGGCTTTGTAATGGAAACGCAGCAGAAGCAGCCAGAGAATACGCACGAAGATTTCCAAACAGACGACATCCAACTCGCTCAGTATTTGTAAGAGTGCATCGCCAAATAATTGAAAATGGTTTTGGAAATCTCCAAAGGGATCAAAACATAAATGTTCGTCAGCGCAGATTTACCCGTATGATTCTGCGTGAGTTTGATAGAGATCCGACCACAAGTGTTAGGAGAGTTTCTGGTGCCTTGGGAATTTCAGCAAGCCATGTTCACCGTGTTCTTAGAAATGACCATAGACGTCCTTACCATTTGCAACCTGTGCAAGGACTACAGCCAGGGGCGGAGAACGAAGAATCACATTTTGTCAGTGGATTCTTGATAGAACTGATAATAATAGGGAGTTTTTAAGTAACGTTTTATGGACCGATGAGTCATGCTTCACTAGACGTGGAGTGGTAAATTTTCATAATCAACATATTTGGTCGCATGAAAATCCGCATGCAGTTCGGGAAAGAAATTTTCAGCATGAATTTAGTGTGAACGTGTGGATTGGTATCTACCGTAATCGACTATTTGGACCCTACCTTTTGCCTGCAAGGTTAAATGCTGCGACCTTCTTGGAATTTTTAAAGGCTGAACATGCAAATATGTGGGATGATGTTATGTTAGATTTAAGAAGATTGGCCTGGTTCCAGCTTGATGGTTGTCCAGCTCATTATTCGAGAATAGTTAGAAACTGGCTGGACGAAAATTATCCAGAAAGATGGATCGGCCGTGGAGGACCAGTCGCCTGGCCTCCACGATCCCCTGACCTAAATCCATTAGATTTCTTTGTGTGGGATTTCTAAAAGAAAAAGTGTACCAGACTCCCGTAACCACAAGAGATGCTAATAGACAGAATCAGGAATGCATGTGATGAAATAAGGCCTTATTTGAATAATGCTATACCACGTTCGATCATTCGTAGATGTGAATTGTGTATTGAACAATTGGGTTTACATTTCGAGCAACTACTTTAGATTTTGTATGTTTGTCCTAACTATCCAATAGCATTTTAGTTGTAAATAATTAATTTAATTTGTTAAAAATATTGGAAAATTAAACAAATTAATATTCTGTTTTTTTTGTTTTATTTGGAGTTAGGAATTATTGCTGTGTTTAAAAACACAATCTAAACGATCATCTTAATTACTTGTAATGCCCAAATCGAAAATGTAAAAAAAATATATTTTCCCATAAATAATAAAAATGCATCGAACCTTAAAAATCGAAATATCTCAAAAACGGCTAACTATAACGAAAACTCACAGGAGAGCTTTTTTATGTTGAAAAGTGCGAAGAATCAGTTTTTTTATTCAAAAGCAAAAAATTGCACTAAGAAAAATTTTTCGGTCATTTTAATACACTACAGGTACAGTAGAGAGCGCCCTCTAGCGGCTACAGTAAAACTATGCCCATGGTTCGTTTTGTCGTACCAAAAAACCCTTGTATACCAATTTTCACTGTTATACATCAAATATTGTTCGAAATATTTAAGAAAAACCATTTTAGAAAGTAAATTTAAACACCCTGTATTTCAGAAGCTACGCATTTTCCGACCAAGTTTATATAGACTTTATGCATTAATTTTAAAAGTTCTATCGAATCTTAAAGTTATGCAACAATAAACTGAAACACCCTGTATATCTCCAAATATCTGTTCATGTTGTTACGATATTCCCTATTGGTTAACTTGACCATTAGTAGCTAAATGGATCTATAAAATGTTTCATTATCACAGCTGTTACACCAAACCCTGTTTATCTTGCGGTAAGTAAGAGTATCCCACGTTACACACAGTAAGTAATCGTTTATTGCTGCTAGACCAGTGTGTAAGCACATCGTATAGAGGACTGGATACCCATAAAGTGTAAACATCGAATCCGTGACTGCGTGGCTGTAAAACCACTTCAATGTTCCGTTAACCAACTCCACATGCTCTTTATTAGTCTGTTTTGCAACTAATGAGGTGCTTGTGTTTAAGCTATCGGTTGCCTGTTTTGCAGTATTCGAGACCACGGGACGTGACAATATCCTCTCGGTATAGTTCAGTGCTTGTATGCACCAACCAATTGAAACAGTAGCAATAGTCCTTGAAATCTGTCCATCTACGAATACGACTGTAATTGGTATTATGATTCCACTTTGGTTCCTATTCTTCGGAAAACAAATTAAAACGATTTATTTATTAGCTTCGCCGAGCTCATACTGTGATTATTTGTCACTACCAGTGATAAAGGTCACGACCATGATATCATTGATCCTATGGTCGTGATCCTCAAGGCCACGCTGGCAGAAGAAGCCTTAATACCAGGGCATCGCGGGTGC
>CAVLJG010003302.1:192435-221495 GCA_963669975.1 Acanthoscelides obtectus
GCAACGGCGCTTCTTCTACCCCTATTGCCCCAAGCTCCCAAGCTGAGACAATGGAGTTATTTAGACGTTCCCACAATATCATTCTGAGGGGTATAGCTGAAGGGTAACGATGACATAAACATAGTATCAGAGATAATTAGGCATATTGAACATCTGCCGAAAATCACCGACTCAGCATCACTCGCCTTGGCAGAACAACTTCAAGCAATCGTTTAATTAGAGTTGTGTTTTCCTCACCTATTATCGTCATCAATATTTTGCGGAAGAAAACTCCATCCTTAGCCACCCCCGCTTCGTCACGTAAAAATCTCTGACGACAAAACCAGAGGTCAAATGCAAGAACTACAACACCTTCGCGAAGAGCTTGGACGTCGTCAAACAACAGGCGAAAGTAATATTACTATAAATACGTTCGTGGTAAACCTTCTATAGTACACACAGCTACCCAGGAGATCACACCTTCAAAAACTGATAAATTCTGTGGCAAACTGGACGGTTTGTTACACTAATATACAATCTCTCTTTTCTAAGCTACTTGAACTCCAAGCATTTTGTTCGAGACAATAATCCAACGTTCGTTTGTCTTACTGAAACATGGCTCCATTCCAACGTGTCCGACTCTTCCATCAATTTGCCTGGATACTATTTATACAGAATGGATTCACCACGCACTCCTGGTTTTGGTGGAGTATGCATTTATGTTCGCACGGAAATCGCGTCGGCTTTCTCGGTATCTCCCTCTTTCAGTCCTTTCGATGGCATTGACAATCTATTTTTGGAATTGAGGTGCCCAAATTTCAGCTTCACGATAGGCTGCATATATCGGCCACGGCCCTGTTTGGGAGACACACACCTGTGCAGTCTCATTTCAGATCTCTTAAATAAAAACACCAACCTTTTCATAGCTGGTGACTTCAATCTACGTGACATTAGCTGGCCTATGTCAACCATTCCTGAATGCAATTCTTCTTCTGCTGCTTACATCGACTTGCTACGCAACTCTAGCATATCTCAACTTGTTGATCGTCCAACGAGATTCAGGGAAGGACAGACGCCTAGGGCTCTGGATTTGATATTCGTTAACGACGCAGACTTTGTTTCTAATTTAGATTATTTGCCACCTTTTGGCAAGTCTGACCATTGTTCACTTTTATCTTCTCTCCAGTTCAATATAAATAGTCGTTCTACAACCGATAAGTTTAAAACCATCAAAATTGTAAACCACGATGCTCTTAACCAAGCCCTGTCTGAAGTCAACTGGCCTGCTTCGCTTAACAACCGTAGCACCCAAGATATGTGGGACACTTTCGCTCAAAGAGTCCTAAGCGAAACGGCTGACAATACTGTTGAAAAGAAGGTATACTGTGACCCCTCAAAGCCCTGGATCAACTCTAACATATCGAGGATGCTTCGTCACAAGAGATCTTTGTGGCAACGGTTTAGGAGGAGTGGCCATTCACAAGATTACGTGTCTCATCGATCCTTTTCTAACCTCCTATCTAGAACGTTACATAATGCCAAACATGCTTATGAACGAAAACTCGTTACCTCCAAAAATAAGAAGAAGCTGTTTCGGTATCTAAGAACAAACCTGAATTCCAAAGTTTCATCACCTCAGATCCGCGACGCTGACGGTCATCTCCACATGGATGCCACCGAATCTGCCAACTTACTGGCAGAGTCCTTTAGTGATGACTTCGTCGATGAGCCTAATGGAGACCTTCTACCGACCACTATCTGCGATAGGTGTCCCAACAGCCTTTGCGAAGTTGAGTTCCTGCCTGAAGATGTATTAATGCACCTGCGAAATCTGAAGACCTCTTCCTCCCCTGGTAAAGATGGGATGACGGCTGCTGTACTTAAAAACTGCGCTTCAGCACTGACCCTACCATTAAGCTTGATATTCACATCGTCTTTTAGATCTCATACCCTACCCTCATCCTGGCTTAGTGCTTCTGTTACCCCTGTATTCAAAAAGGGCGACAAATCCTCCGCTAAAAATTATCGACCTATAAGTCTCGTTCCGATCGCCGCCAAAATAGCTGAAAGAATCATATTAGATAAGCTCCAGTCATTTGCTTTCGAAAATGACCTTATCCCTAAGAATCAGCATGGATTTCTCCCTGGTCGATCAATAATGACCAACCTTCTCCACTCTCTCAACGATTGGACTCAGTATCTGGACACAAAGACTCCTGTTGATATAATCTACTTAGATTTTTCTAGGGCTTTCGATCGCGTACCACATAGAAGGCTTCTGTTTAAGTTGGAATGTATGGGAATAAGAGGCGAGTTGTTACTGTGGATTAAGGCTTTTCTCACCGGGAGGACTTTCTCTGTGCGCGTCAGTGGTAGCCAGTCTCACCTTCATCATGTAGCAAGTGGAGTTCCTCAAGGCTCTGTCTTGGGGCCAGTGCTGTTCCTTCTGCATTGATTTCCTCCACATGTTCAGCTTATGCCGACGACACCAAGATTTACAATACTGTCGTAAATTCTGCTATGCTTCAACGAGATCTTGATATTGTTTATCAATGGTCAGTCAGTTGGCTTTTACCCTTAAATCTAACTAAGTGTTGTGTCTTTCACCTCGGGAAGACAAATCCGCGATTTACATACAAGATCTCTGACCACAACATCGAAGCAGTTTCGAGCCACACTGATCTGGGCGTTGTAGTCAACGATCGTCTTTCCTGGTCAGAGCATGTTCATCACGTTACATCAAAAGCCAAGAAACTTCTACACATGCTGGAGAGGTCTTTCAAAGGATCCGATGTCAACACTTGCGCCTACATTTACAAGGCATTCGTCAGGCCAATTCTTGAATTCGCTGGCCCGGTATGGGACACTGTGCTTCTGCGCGATAGAAATCTCGTCGAATCAGTACAGCGTCGGGCTACTCGTATCCCTTTTGGAGCACGAAGACCAAGCTATGAAGATCGTCTTGAATTATTCAACCTGACCTCTTTCTCTGAGCGAAGACTTCGTGGCGATCTTATAGTTACGTTCAGGATACTTCATGGTTTGATGGGCACCAACCTCATGCATCGATACCATCTGTCGCGCAGCAATCTACGCGGACACAGCTTCAAACTGCATAAGGAGCCATTTAAAACAACAGTCCGACAGTGGTTTCTTCCCAACCGCATACTCAACACCTGGAATAGTTTACCTGAAAGTGTGGTTGGTGCTACTTCAGTTAATAGCTTCAAGGTGCAGTATGATAGCTGGAGGAGTGTACAAACTTTATAGCTATGAACTGTATTTTTTTTATTTTTTTTATTTGATGTATTTGTGTTACGTATCCGTACACTATATTTACTGCATGAGCTTATAGTACTGTGTACTCTGCTCATCTCAATAATAATAATAATAATAATAATAACAAATAAGTCATCATCCATTATAATACCTAAGTCCTTCGAATGACCCACAGGAACTAATTAATTACCTTTTAAATGAATGTCCTTTTTTAAAGACTTCTTTTTTGTTCAATTTGCGTATATCCATATTTGTCTTCAAAGGGTTCAAACGAAGATTATGACTATAATATGAGTACTGTGGTTGTCACCCCCGGCATTATCAAAGCAACGAACACCCCATAAAAATGTGGCTGACTCTATACTCACGATGCAGTTCTGTCAAGCATCTCAATTCCCGTTTTCCTTTGCTCTCCACCCCATTCCCAAGGGGACGTCGTGTCGTTATTACATTTTCCGGAGAATGCCAAAAAAAACTTAATATGATTCGCTTGCGCGCGGCGTGGCGTTGACTTGTCAGAGCTGATAGCTTAATTTGTGGAAATGCTAGCGAGGGGATGCGATCCACTGCCAGACAGCTCGTGGATGGACTTACGGGGATTTAAGATTTTCACGGCGCTGGCGTTGCGACAGAGAAGACACTTCCATTTCCAGGAATTACTCGACTGTCGCTTCGTCCCGCTCTGAGTATACTTTCAACTTTTCAAGACGCGATATTTGCTGGAAGCACCTCGACACCACCGACAATCCTAGGGTCATCGAGAATGACGTGTTAATATCTTATACGAGGTGGGTCACAGAATTGGAAGGGTCTTAATAGGGCGTTCCAGTATGATTAATGATAAATATTATCAACCATATGCAACGTTGTTTCGCGCTTTTCAGCAGTGATCAGAGCGGTATAGATCTAGTTGTATACAGGGTGTTTCAGTTTATTGTTGCGTAACTTTAAGATTCGATAAAACCTTTAAAATTAATGCATAAAGTCTATATAAACATGGGTCGAAAAATACGTGGCTTCCGAGACACAGGGTGTTTAAATTTACTTTCTAAAATAGTTTTTTTTTAAATATTTCGAACAATATTTGATGTATAACAGTGAAAATTGGAATACAAGGGCTTTTTTGGTACGACAAAACGAGCCATCGGCATAGTTTTACTGTAGCCGCTAGAGGGCGCTCTCTACTGTACCTGTAGTGTATTAAAATGACCGAAAATGTTTTCTTAGTGCAATTTTTTGCTTTTTGAATAAAAAAGCTGATCCTTCGCACTTTTCAACATAAAAAAGCTCTCTTGTGAATTTTCGTTATAGTTAGCCGTTTTAGAGATATTTCGATTTTTAAGGTTCGATGCATTTTTAATTATTTATGATAAAATAACGTTAAAAAGTCAGTATCTCGATAATTTTTAGAGGTCGACTGTGCCTGCAAATATTTTTGAAATTGAAAGCAGAATAAGGTTAAACGTCAATTAGTTGACAGTTAATTTTGTTGTCTGTTGAAACCTGCAACGTTTTTTGCAATTGTGAATGCACGAAATTTAATTTATTTTTTGTAAGTTTTATAAAAATGCCATTTTTATTCTCCAATCAAGAGTTAGCGGATATTCATTTTGTGTATGGAAACGCAGCAGAAGCAGCCAGAGAATACGCACGAAGATTTCCAAACAGATGACATCCAACTCGCTCAGTATTTGTAAGAGTGCATCGCCAAATAATTGAAAATGGTTTTGGAAATCTCCAAAGGGATCAAAACATAAATGTTCGTCAGCGCAGATTTACCCGTATGATCCTGCGTGAGTTTGATAGAGATCCGAGCACAAGTGTTAGGAGAGTTTCTGGTGCTTTAGGAATTTCAGCAAGCCATGTTCACCGTGTTCTTAGAAATAACCATAGACGTTCTTACCATTTGCATCCTGTGCAAGGACTACAGCCAGGGGACGGATAACGAAGAATCACATTTTGTCAGTGGATTCTTGATAGAACTGATAATAATAGGGAGTTTTTAAGTAACGTTTTATGGACCGATGAGTCATGCTTCACTAGACGTGGAGTGGTAAATTTGCATAGTCAACATATTTGGTCGCATGAAAATCCGCATGCAGTTCGGGAAAGAAATTTTCAGCATGAATTTAGTGTGAACGTGTGGATTGGTATCTACCGTAATCGACTATTTGGACCCTACCTTTTGCCTGCAAGGTTAAATGCTGCGACCTTCTTGGAATTTTTAAAGGCTGAACATGCAAATATGTGGGATGATGTTATGTTAGATTTAAGAAGATTGGCCTGGTTCCAGCTTGATGGTTGTCCAGCTCACTATGCGAGAATAGTTAGAAACTGGCTGGACGTAAATTATCCAGAAGATGGATCGGCCATGGAGGACCAGTCGCCTGGCCTCCACGATCCCCTGACCTAAATCCATTAGATTTCTTTGTGTGTGGATTTCTAATAGAAAAAGTGTACCAGACTCCCGTAACCACAAGAGATATGCTAATAGACAGAATCAGGAATGCATGTGATGAAATAAGGCCTTATTTGAATAATGCTATACCACGTTCGATCATTCGTAGATGTGAATTGTGTATTGAACAATTGGGTTTACATTTCGAGCAACTACCTTAGATTTTGTATGTTTGTCCTAACTATCCAATAGCATTTTAGTTGTAAATAATTAATTTAATATGTTAAAAATAATATTGGAAGATTAAACAAATTAATATTCTGTTTTTTTGTGTTTATTTGGAGTTAGGAATTATTGCTGTGTTTAAAAACAGAATCTAAACGATCATCTTAATTACTTGTAATGCCCAAATCGAAAATGTAAAAAAATATTATTTTCCCATAAATAATTAAAAATGCATCGAACTTTAAAAATCGAAATATCTCAAAAACGGCTAACTATAACGAAAACTCACAGGAGAGATTTTTTATGCAGAAAAGGGCGAGGAGTAATTTTTTTTGTTCAAAAAGCAAAAAATTGCACTAAGAAAATTTTTTCGGTCATTTTAATACACTACAGGTACAGTAGAGAGCGCCCTCTAGCGGCTACAGTAAAACTATGCCCATGGTTCGTTTTGTCGTACCAAAAAACTCTTGTATACCGATTTTCACTGCTATAAATTAAATATTGTTCGAAATATTTAAAAAAAACTATTTTAGAAAGTAAATTTAAACACCCTGTAGTTTGGAAGCCACGCATTTTCCGACCCATGTTTATATAGACTTTATGCATTAATTTTAAAAGTTCTATCAAATCTTAAAGTTATGCAACAATAAACTGAAACACCCTAGACAGACAAACGGATTGTAAACAATCAGCTATGATCTACTGAAAATCCCAGTATATTATGCTCAAGGAAATGAAAACACCAAAATAATAATAATAATAATAAACCTTTTATTTTCAAAGAAATTCAGTATAATATAAAAAATATATATAATACCAGTGGCGAAGTCTAGCTAACAGCTACTACTTTTGTCTTCTTAGAGTTGAGCTTTAGGTTGTGCTGCTCTGATAATGTGTTTATCGATTGAAGTTCTTCATTCAGAGTACGTTCTGC
This sequence comes from Acanthoscelides obtectus, assembly GCA_963669975.1. NCBI lineage: Eukaryota > Metazoa > Arthropoda > Insecta > Coleoptera > Chrysomelidae > Acanthoscelides > Acanthoscelides obtectus. Next base: position 199,251 of record CAVLJG010003302.1, read on the forward strand.
TGCAGCTCTGTCTTTCATGGAAAAGCTAAAATAAACTTGAATATCGTCAGCGTACCATTGCACCTTGACGTTTTGTATCTTCCTTAGGACTTCTGCTGTGTATATTATGTATAACAAAGGCCCAAGTATAAGCAGTTTACCAACCTTGATACATAGATATTTCGCCTATGCGCTGAACATGCAGCTGGCTATTCTGCCTCTGGCCTCCATTGAGTGGCAATTACTGCTCTATCAACGGATAGACATTTCCTATATTGCCAATAAGAGAGCTACTCGTGAATCAGCCGAAATATGGGGTATTCTTAAAGCTACCAGCAACTGCAAAGAGCAATGTTATGAATAGGCATTTTTCTGCGAACGTAACCCAGTGAAAACTATTGTTTATGATTAGAAGTTGACAAATATACTTATTGGAAACCCAAAAAGTGAGGGGAAATCTCTCTCTCTTTTCTCTCAGAATCGAATATTAAAAGCTTCTAAACAATTCTGCATAAACATTCTGATATTTCGAAGATAAATAATAAAGGACCACTGACCGAGTTCATAGAATATTGCAAATGCAGCGCTACAAATACGGGGCAGAAAGTATGTGAGAAGTACGTTGTCAAAGACATTCTTACCCAAAAAATGTTTCCACTGTAAACAAACGCAGCCAAGTGAAAACTACTGATTTGTTTTTTAATGTTATATGTCATGCACATCACGAACCATGTCACTCATTTCTGTCGCTTTGCCTCTCCGCTAAATAATCTATGGAGCGTCTATAACTAAGTGGAGGATCGCTCGAATTTTTGATGTAATTTCCACACAAGGTTAGTACCGTGCCAAGGGAATTTGGAATTTTTGAAAATCACTCCAGTAGCTTCTGAAATTTTAGAAGCAATAGACAATTTTTTGTATGGGCTAAGAATAGGAGATTTCATCCCTCAAAGATTTCTCCGTACATTTCCCCCTAAAACTTGTCTGTGTTTCATAATCGGTAGTGACTGCTGTACTATCGTGGGTCAAGAGCGGTCAAGTTACGTATCGCAAGGCAAGAGATAACCTTTTATGAGAGTGTAAATTTTCTCAGAGGGGAGAGAGCAGGCAAATCTAAAGAGCCCAGAAAATTGTACACAAAATTATGTTAATTATGCAAATCTCAATTGTATGAGCCTGTTCAACCGACTTGATCCACTTGACGTCATGCTGAACATCATCATTTATGTTGCATGGAAAGTGCATAGTCAACCTACTTGACGCGATTATTTGTAAGCATGGGCTGATTTTGTTCCTAGAGAGGGCAGAAAGACGCCTATTTTGAGAAATGTCTCTAATTTGCACGAGACATATCGCCATCTCTAAGGCCCGTATCGTCAGTCGTCCCTACAATTGTAGGGCGCGTTTATGGCCTCCTTGATTGTCATAGTTTTCTACTTCTCCGTGTCAGCGCTCTATTTTGAGGTTATGTCACAAACATCTATTTGCATCAAATTGTGCTTGCTTTTGAGTTTTGTAATATTTTATCAGCCTGAAATTTCCTACAATTTAAAAGGAGAGCGCTGACGCTGACACGGGACGAGTGTAATCTAGAAATTTTTGAAGGAGAGAAAAGAGTACGACAATCAAGGAGGCCATAAACGCGCCCTACAATTGTAGGGACGACTGACGATACGGGCCTAAGACCTCCCGATCACAAATTGTTTTAAATCCATTAAAAATACGAGAATCTGGCAAATCCAGGCTCTTCTGGAAATATTACAACAATTGTGTGAATATTGATACACACTTCCATTACTTGGGTAATGAAACAGCGCTCGTCAAACAACGGCTGCATGCTATCCTGTAGGAATCACTTTGATTGCATTTACTCTAGACCAGCGTACTGATGCTAATAAGTTACACATTGTACTTGTACTTTCTTTGTTTGTTCATTAAAATGAAGCTATGAGCTCCAGGCACCCCAGGCTGCTCTCTACTGGTGGAAGATACCCTCGAGGCCCGAATTTATTACCACTTGCATTACTGTGCTCCGCACAGATTGGCTTCCCGAGTAAATTGTCTGTTTTGAGAATTTACCCGAAGACCTAGCAGACAACTAATTCGACTTCTTAGTGCTTATTATACAGGGTGCTACCTTATGTGAGTAGCTTCTCCAAGTAGCGCAGAGTACTAACGGACGGAATCATAAGTGACGCCACTGGAAGATGGATTTTCTTGGATCTGCTGAGAAGACTGCTGGGCTAACCACAGAGAGGGCATGTTTTAGTAAATCATTATCATTTTCTCATAATAAGGGTGCTTATGATTCTTCAACTTCAACTCACAGGATTGAAATCTCGGAAACGGTATGGTATACGAAGCCGGTCAAGGGAGGGCAAATCTGCGCTTTTAAGTAACTAGGAAAATTGCATGATCAAACGAACTTACCTGTAAGTGATGTTCGATCTTAATTATGTGAGGTCCTCGTCGAAGTAGATATTTAGAATACATATCGTAGTAACCTCGTGGTTGTACCAAACCGCCACGAGTTCAAAGCGCGCACGCAGAGAAGGAAAGCGGTACCGCGCCCCTTACCCCTACCTTTCTCTCCCTATGTATCACCCAATTTTACGACAACTTGGCTTTGAAGGGGCGCGATGCCGCTTTCCTTCTCTGCGTGCGCGCCTTGAAATCATGGCGGTTGGGTACCACTACGACGATATACACCTTGGGAAATCATTATTATACATTATGATGCGGAAGAGAGATGGAAATATACAAAAGTATGTAGGTGCGTGAAAAACACTCGATTGTAGGATCCTATGTGGCAGCGTCGGAGTGTGACGGACAACGGGATAAAGTAGAAGAGTGATAAAAGAGAGAGATGGCAGAACGGGCGCTGGCGCCTACCGCTTAGACGGATGCGCTCAACAAATGCGATTTGTTTCTCCCATTCGCAGAGTTGCCGATACCAATATGTCATATTTCTAAGAAATCTAAGTCTACCCAAATTTCGGGAAAAATAGCTGCGGATTCCACATAAGAGTATTCCAAAAATGAAAAAAGTTCAAACTATTAAAATTGTATTAATGTTTCATGTTCAAATCATATTTTTCATGTTTTTATATTGTTGTATAAATGATTTTGTAATCCCTGTTCTTGTTGCCAGTAGAGATACAACAGTATGAGAGAAATCATGGACCGCTAGATATGGCTACAACTACCATATGACTATCAAATAGTAGTGATAAACAGGGTTTGTTTATAGCACAGTTGCCTGGTGTGGCGAATTTGCGCCATAGGGGCGATTTGACAACTTTGAAGGACAACTATAACGGCGAGAATACACATGCCAGTAAAATAGCATGCCAGTGGCCAGTAACTTGTATGCTAACTACTTGTCCTACGACATCCCAAAATACACATGCTAGTTTTGGATATGCCAGTCTGTGAAAACTTTCCTTTATCTTTTTTAACTCTTGGTGGTAGGTTGTTCTTAGGTTTTTTATCTTATTTTTCATAAATTTCAATTTCAAATTGTTATCAGTCATTTGCTTCAATAAAAACTTGTAAGCATTGTCTCTAGTGATTTTATTTTTATACAATGGAGATCATGTATTCCATAACACGGATACTCCCTATACTGCATAACAATAAAATCTTTTCGTCTCCCCAACGAGCCATTTTGCCCGGAACTAAACAAATAGTTCTATAGTTCAAGAATCCGTTTTTCACATGCGAGTTTCTGGTAACGATGTCGTTCACACACCTTTGAACATGACTCGCATGTTTCCTCCCCTCCATTCCCTCGACGAAATCCTGCTACTGGCACACAAAAAATCAAACGTCTTGCGATCTACTGGCGTGCTATCTTCTAGCGTGCTTTCTTGCTGGCAAAGAAAGTCACACATGCAAGTAGCACGCACAATCCAGTAACTGGCATGCTTCTGTGCGTGTAACAAGCATGTGTATTCTCGCCTTAACGGTTACTATGGTGCCCGGTATTCGGGAATCTGGCAATACCTGATGATTCCTAACGTTTATTACGCCAGATTGTTTGCTGACTTGCGCAGTACAACATGACAATCAACGTGACTGACCACCTGGTAACCCTGTTTAAGGTGTTATATTTACATTTTTTAATGTATTTCGAGAAATCCGTAATGTTGAGTAAATACTAGATCACGTTTCTTGCTTAGTTTGCTGAAAATTCTACAATAGACGTACATTTTGAGAAACAGAGATTTGGTGACGACAAAATCGTAAAAATATAACGCATTTTCGTAAAATAATTTCTTTGTTGAAAAGACTGTGGCTTGATGACCCATTGAACGAGTATAGTGTCCCGCTCCGTTTTGAATATTCGAAACACCATACTCCAGCAGCATTCAGCTTCAATGTTATCTTTATGAAGTTCTAACGTCTAGGCCATGTTGATTAAAGCTTGAATGAATCAACACTTAACTCTAAATTCCCCACAATTCGGGAAGCTCTACTCAAATTGGTAACACAGCGTATCTGCCTATTATTCTCATTCGTGATACAGGTCTGCGGTTAACGGTAGGAAATATGTACGAATAGCGATGAAAGTAGACGAGCCGATGCGCTGTTGCCAAGAAATGATTTCCCATGTATAACAATGGTTTTTCCTAAGGTGTATATTCTAAACATTTACTTCGACGAGGACGGAACATAATGGCACTTAGACACTTTTGCAATACTGAGTATTTTGGAATATACTTGTTCCTGACCTTATGGGAGGGAGTAATAATTAGAATTTGAATAACTAAACATTCTTTTCTCTTGAAATACCATGAATACCGAAAGTTTCTGTGTCATTTTCGTAGTTATCTGAATACGCAACTTACAACACATCATGCATTCCTAAACCATCAAGGAAATTGCTCATGATAGCTTAACAGACTTTTTAGTTATGAATTTCGGTCCTATTTGGGAATACATGTTCGAGGAACAGTTAATGGAAATCCGAGGTGATCCAGTGGGATGCAAGATAAGCCAATGAGGTTCAAGGCACGCTAAGAGACTCAGAAATGACCAAGGAAATAGAGAGAAGTATAAGGGAATAAAAAGAAATCTGAGGAGGAGAGACCTTTGGTCACTGTGGAGAGATCCTGCGATTTAGCACTTCATACTGACGAAGGACATGAGATGCTGACACACTTCCTCTCCCATGCCTCACATAGAAGCTCCAATTTGATATTCCCTATGCTGTAGCTTACCTATTCTTCGGATTAGCTTGTGAGTGCTTTTTTATACTCCCAAGGCGGGTATAGTAGACTTTTTCTTTTTCGCAATCTCATCTGCCATCCAAAGTCATTTTGTTAGTTTGTCAGGATGGCATCCTCAAAAAATGCTAACGAATCTTTTTTATATACAGGGTGTTGAAATTTTAGGATAAAAATGGAAATTAATTAATATCTTCAGAACCGCTTCACATATTTCACAGATATTAAGAACGTAGTGAAAGTTAATATAGTTGCATTACAATATTTTAAGAGTACAGCCATTACTTCTCATTGGTTTTCCAAAGCGTATGACCTTTTGTGAGTGGTATCTTCAAAACATTATACAAAATCCGCAATTCGAAATGCCATTCAAAATTTCCACGATAATCATTTTTGGGCAGAAGAAAATTCCTATGCCGGAACCGAAACCCATTTCCAACACCAATTTTTGGTTAACGTATGAGCAGGAATTATTGGCAACCACTTTGTTGGCCCATTCTTCTTGCCGGGACGACTTGACGGACAGACTTACCTCAATTTTCTTCACCAACAGTTGCCTTTGCTGCTTGATGATGTTAGTAATAAGAAAGAGTATGTGGTACATGCATGATGGTGCACCAGCGCATTTCAGTGTAGCGGTTCGTAATTATTGACAAACTGTTTATCCAAATCGTTGGATTGGCCGCGGTGGGCCCCAAGGATGGCCACTAAGGTCCCCAGACCTCAACAGTTTAGATTTCTGTGGGGCTGTCTTAAGACACTAGTGTACACAAGTCCCATTAACACTGTAGAGGAATTAAGAGAAAGAATAGTTGCAGCTTGTGATAGAATAAAAAACACTCCAGGGATATTTCAACGAGTGCGCAATTCTATGAGAAAGAGGGAGGAAGCATCCATACTAAGCGAAGGGGGCCATTTTCAACAGTTGCTGTTTTTCATTACCCGCAATGTGTTTAGTTTTTCCAAATAAATTAGTAATAATTTTGCAAGTTAGACAATAGAACGGTTTTCATTTGTTTACTCAAAAATGGCGCATCCAAGGAAAGCAACTTATACAAGATCATCTGTTTTAAATTGAACAGGGAATTGAAAAATAATTTTTGTTTGGCAAAAAATCATTGGCGTACCATTTTTTCTTACGTCCTCACGCTAATCATTATTTTTCGATTGAATAATATGCAGCATTATTAACTTTCACTACGTACTGAATATAAGTGAAATATCTGAAGTGGTTCTGAAAATAGTAACTAATTTCCATTTTTCCTAAAACTTCAACACCCCGAGTTTTTTTAAGGAAACATCTTTGGACCATAGTTTATACAGCAAACTAACACTAATTTTTCATGTAGATTCACAACCTTAAATATTCGCATATCATTAAGGAACACCCTGTATATGCCCTTAAAGACAAAATCACTTATTCCATTAGGCGGGGATAGACTATAAACCGCATACCTTTTTTAAAATTAAAACTACCCATTTAGCACCTCAAGATAGTCGTAGCGACTATGGTTCGACTGGAAGTACTCAGTGATTACGTCTCAGCTTAAATGCACAATAAACTCGTACTATCATGTTTGAGAACTGTGTTACATACACCATCAGATAAGCTCCAGTATCAAGCCAGGGTCAACCATTTAAACTCATCCGTAATATTGATCTGAGAGTACGGAAACTACCCGGGACAGATAACCGTTATTTAAATAAGTTTATTTTCGCTAAGTTGATTTTGATGGAGCTATTCAGCGCGACTTCTGAAGCTATTACGGTATTATCAGCTGCATTGTCCGGCGGATTTAACGGCTTCTGCTGCGCCGGAGACAGTTTAGGGTGTCAGATAACGAAAACCACCACAGTCAGTTCGAGAGACAACGTCGTCATGCAGCTCGTTGTGCAATGGTTTCTATACCAAAGGCGTACTCATTTACTAGGTATACATGTTCGCTTTAAAACGGCATAACGTGAAAATTTAGCTCTATCGTATGAACAAAAATGTACAAGAGCTAAAACTATAATCATCCATGTTTATCTGGTGCTAACTAAAACCACGTATGATTAACGTACTGTTTACTGATGACGTTTCGGCCACAATGATGGCCTTTGTCAAGTAAAAATTACAATCCCCAATGACAATACTTAAATTTTTCTTAGCTGCCTTCCAGGTGACAAATTGTTTGCTTTCTCCTTCATGCTTTGTGTTACTTTCTAGGCCATATCGTAAAATTGATCATTTCATGAAATCATCAGCATTCTTTCCTATTTCGCAGAATATCGGATTAATATCCTATCAGCAATTTGGAGAAATTCGACAATATTGCCACCGCTCTATAGTTCTAATATCAGTATTATCTCCTCATTTGAAAATAGGTGTCGCTCTAGAAAGTTTCCAAATATCAGGGAATGTGTTGGTTTCTATAGTCAGATTGTATATTTTTAATAGCGGCTTAACAAAGAAATGAATACAATCTTTGACTATGAATGAGGGGATGTTGTCTGGGCCGGCCGTTACTCTATTCTTGAGTTTTTTAGATGCAGCAATAACACTGATCAACAACCAAAAATATCCTAAATAAAATCAACAAAATATTACTATTTTTAATGTGGTAAAACCGGAATGAAACTTATTTTTTCAATATTAGTTCAAGTTTTAGAGATACGGTAATTATATGTGTTCCTGCTGTGACAGTGTTAATATACTGTAATTCACAAGAATGCACGTGCTACATTTTTATATTCGGCAAGGAAAGATGATGTAATCGGCATGATTGTGTTACGTTATACATACGTGTACATTATATTGTTTTATATTAGCCATTTTTTCCTCAGTTGGCTGACAGCGTTCATGCAAGATGTCTCGAAAGTGTGTAAACAATCCAGATCACTTTTATTACGTGTGTGGTGATGTGACTTTTGCGTCTCAGAGACGATCTATTACTCCACAAATAACAAAGGCATATCAGCTTTATTTCGGTTGTAAACTAGGTGATCAAGACAAACAGTGGGCACCCCACATCTGCTGTAATACATGTGCTTCAAGTCTGAGGAGCTGGTTAAATGGCAAAAAAACGGTCTATGCGCTTTGCTGTCCCAATGGTTTGGAGAGAGGCTACAAATCATATTAATGATTGTTACTTTTGCATGGTACCTTGTGTTGGACAAGCCACAGGTATGTCCAAGAAAAAAAAATCGGTTATTAACTACCCAAACATACCATCTGCGATGAGACCTGTGCCTCACAGTGACGAAAATATTATTCCAAAACCCCCAGAATCCTACACTTGCGAATCAGAAAACGAATCAGATCATGGCGATCGAGTGATTCGTCAGGAAGAAGATATGCCATCAACGTCAAGAGATCCTGATTTTATACCGAGCACGTCATGCCACCAATCGCACAAAATAACACAGTCAGAATTAAATGATCTTGTAAGAGATTTAGAACTTCCAAAATGTAAGGCAGAGTTACTTGGATCAAGACTGCAGCAGTGGAACTTGTTAGAAGACGATGTTTCGGTATGTGTTTTTCGTAAACGCCACAAAGACTTAGAACCATTTTTCAATATGGAGAATAACTTGGTTTTCTGCAGTAACATTAACGGCTTACTGGCGGCTTTAAATATAAACTATAACCCAGAAGAATGGAGATTGTTTATAGACAGTTCAACATTGAGTTTAAAGGCAGTGTTATTGCATATTGGAAATATTTTACCATCTCTTCCTGTAGGGTATGCAGTTCATATGAAAGAATCATATGACAATATGAAGTACCTATTGACATGCATAAAATACGATGAGCACCAATGGCATATTTGTGGCGATTTGAAAGTTGTTGCACTTTTACTTGGGCTGCAGCTAGGCTACACAAAGTTTTGCTGTTTTTTGTGTGAATGGGACAGTCGGGCAAAGGCACTTCATTACAGCAGACAAAACTGGCCTGTTCGTCAATTCCTAGAGCCAGGTCAAAAAAATGTACAGCATATGCCATCAGTAGATTCGAAAAAAATTTATTACCACCACTGCATACCAAGTTGGGCCTAATGAAAAACTTTGTCAAGGCATTAGATAGAGATGGGTCAGCTTTTCAATACCTGCGTCAGAACTTTCCAAGACTAAGTGAGGCAAAGGTTAAAGAAGGTATTTTTGTTGGGCCACAGATTCGAAATATTTTGAAAGATACACAGTTTGAAAACACTTTAACAGGTATTGAAAAAACTGCTTGGAATGATTTCCGTCTGGACAACTATAAAACCCTTGTCAAAAATATGCTGTCATCGTATCAAATGATGGGCTGTAATATGTCTCTTAAGATACATTTCCTACACTCACACCTGGACTTTTTTCCTGACAATTGCGGAGCCGTAAGTGATGAGCACGGCGAACGTTTTCATCAGGATATTTCAACAATGGAAAAACGGTACCAGGGAAAGTGGAATCCTTCCATGCTTGCAGACTACTGTTGGACTCTTGTTAGACATGCTCCAGAAACGATCCATAAAAGAACAGCAAAAGACAGCGCATATAGTGATTCTTATAACTATATGAATCTTGTTACTTTTTTTAATATATCCTTAAAAATAAAAAGTTTTTTTCTAAACCGCAACTAATTTTTTTATTTCATTGTCATCTTTGGATTCAGCGCCCCAAAATTAACAAAGAAGTGCACTTTTCCGACAAGATACAATTAAAAAACTAAAATTTGTTGTCCAGTGTAATCTTTCATGAATGTTATTGAAAAATATGTTAACCTGACTAGTAGGATTCCTGCCTTCAATAAAATCATTAGGAGTAGATGGATCAACAAAAACACTATTAAAAAAATCTGCAAATGCATTGACAGCACAGTAAGGATCGTTCAGTGAGACGTCATTCAACTTCATTTTACCAGGAATCCTAGTAGGTCGATTTTTTGTATGCATGAAGCTCCCAAAAAGGTTTAGGATCTTGAGAGATGGACATCTCAACATTACGCGTATAATTTTTATAGGCCACATATATTTGACGCTTTACCTCAGATCTAAGACGTTTGTACTGTTCATGTAGACGGTTATTGTGACTGTTTTTGTTCTTCTTGTATAAGTTTGCTTTATGCTTGGCTTTTCTAATAATATCGCTGGTGTACCACGAAGGGTACTTATGGCTAAAAGATTTATATTTGGGTACGTAAATATCAAAGATAGAGTATAAAAATTTATTAAATTCAGCAATAGCTAAGTCAACAGAAGTTATCTAAAAATAAAAGTCTGCAATGAAGAGAGCATTATACAGCTCTGTAAAATTTGCTTTTCGGAAATTATAGATGTTAATATCGCAAAATAAGGGAAATGCTTCAGGGTTAACACTAATATTTTCAAAACACATATCTAGAGCTGGATGATGGGGATATCTTCAGGTACCAGTGGCAAAGTACCACGAGAAACAGAACAAGTTTCATTTGATAATATTAAATCTAACAGCCTCCCATTCTCATTCAAAACAGTATTGCATTGTTTAAGGTTCAACACAGTGAGCAAACTTATTACAGCATTTTTCTTACGGTCAAATTTACCCACAAGTTGGAAATTGAAATCACCTAACAGTATGACGCTCTACCTGATTGGAAACATATCACTTGTTCTAGTTCCTCTACAAACTACTCAAACACGTCATTAGTTATAGTAGGGGGAATGTACATTACAGGCACATAAAAGTTTATTTGACCTATCCAACATCTACAAACTAATATATCAATCAGGGAAAGCTGACATCTACGTATAGAATTGACACATCTACTACTTCCGCTTTAATGTAATTCTTCAATGCTAATATAACACCACCACCATTTTGCTAGTTAATGATATCACATTTTCTATCCTTTCTGAAAACAACAAAGAGTCTGTAGGAAAAAGTTCACTGCTCATCACATCCGATTGTAAATAAGATTCAGTTAAAGGGATAATGTCAAATTCAGCATCACTAACAGATGAAACAAAAACATCAATTTTGCTGCGCACTCCACGTAAATTCTGATAATAACAGCGAACGCTGTTATCCTTACTGCTGAGCCTTAATGGTTTTACGAAATAATTTTGGGAATCCCGTACACATGTTTAATTTTGATGTTAGACCCGCCAGAATCAAGTATTTCCGTTAACTCATCCTTAATCTTTTATAAAATGTAAGCTGTTTAGGAGTGCGGTCATATGAAAGGAAAACTTTATTCTTAAAGCGGGAGCTCTTGAGATTCTTTGAATTCTTGATCACTGCGGATTCACATTGCTCCGTCGGGAGTATAACTTTAATAGGGCGACATTTGCCTTCAGTTAATTTACCCAAACGAAAAGGTTTAATCAAAGTCCCATCAACATTCGGATCAACAACACTTAATATTTCCGTAACTTCATTTCTTCACTGGACAACAAATTTTAGTTTTTTAATTGTATCTTGTGGGAAAAGTGCACTTCTTTGTTAATTTTGGGGCGCTGAATCCAAAAATGAGAATGAAATAGAAAAATTAGTTGCGGTTTAGAAAAACAACTTTTTATTTTTAAGGATATATTAAAAAAAGTAACAAGATTCATATACTTATAAGAATCACTATATGCGCTGTCTTTTGCTGTTATTTTATGGATCGTTTCTGGAGAATCTCTACCAAGAGTCCAACAGTAGTCTGCAAGCATGGAAGGATTCCACTTTCCCTTGTACCTTTTTTCCATTGTTGAAATATCCTGATGGTAACGTTCGCCGGCTCCCCAATTGTCAGGAAAAAGTCCAGGTGTGAGTGTAGGAAATGTATCTTAAGAGACTTATTACGATGACAGCATATTTTTGACAAGGGTTTTACAGTTGTCAGCTTTTCTATTTCCCAAGAAATTAGTGACCACCAGACGGAAATCATTCCAAGCAGTTTTTTCAGTACCTGCTAAAGTGTTTTCAAACTGTGTATCTTTCAAAATATTTCGAATCTGTGGCCCAAAAAAAAAATACCTTCTTTAACCTTTGCCTCACTTAATCTTGTAAATTTCTAACGCAGGTATTGAAAAGCTGACCCATCTCTATCTAATGCCTTGACAAAGTTTTTCATTAGGCCCAACTTGATATGCAGTGGTGGTAATAAATTTTTTTCGAATCTACTAATGGCATATGCTGTACATTTTTTTGACCTGGCTCTAGGAATTGACGAACAGGCCAGTTTTGTCTGCCTTTGCCCGACTGTCCCATTCACACAAAAATAGCAAAACTTTGTGTAGCCTAGCTGCAGCCCAAGTAAAAGTGCAACAACTTTCAAATCGCCACAAATATGCCATTGGTGCTCATCGTATTTTATGCATGTCAATAGGTACTTCATATTGTCATATGAGTCTTTCATGTGAGCTGCATACCCTACAGGAAGAGATGGTAAAATATTTAGAAATATGCAATAACACTGCCTTTAAACTCAATGTTGAACTGTCTATAAACAATCTCCATTCTTCTGGGTTATAGTTTATATTTAAAGCCGCCAGTAAGCCGTTAATGTTACTGCATATTGAAAAATGCTTCTAAGTCTTTGTGGCGTTTACGAAAAACACTTACCGAAACATCGTCTTCTAACAAGTTCCACTGCTGCAGTCTTGATCCAAGTAACTCGGCCTTACATTGTGGAAGTTCCAAATCTCTTACAAGATCATTTAATTCTGACTGTTTTATTTTGTGCGGTTGGTGGCATGACGTGCTCGGTATAAAATCAGGATCTCTTGACTTGATGGCATATCTTCTTCCTGACGAATCACTCGATCGCCATGATCTGATTCGTTTTCTGATTCGCAAGTGAAGGATTCTGGGGGTTTTGGAATAGGATTTTCGTCACTGTGAGGCACAGGTCTCATCGCAGATGGTACGTTTGGGTAGTTAATAATCGATTTTTTTTTCTTGGACATACATGTAGCTTGTCCAACACAAGGTACCATGCAAAAGTAACAATCATTAATATGATTTGTAGGCTCTCTCCAAACTGTTGGGACAGCAAAGCGCATAGACCGTTTTTTGCCATTTAACCAGCTCCTCAGACTTGAAGCACATGCATTACAGCAGATGTGAGGTGCCCACTGTTTGTCTTGATCACCTAGCTTACAACCGAAATAAAGCTGATATGCCTTTGTTATTAGTGGAGTAATAGACCGTCTCTGAGACGCAAAAGTCACATCACCACACACGTAACAAAGCTGATCTGGATTGTTTACACACTTTCGAGACATCTTGCATGAACGCTGTCAGCCAACTGAGGAAAAAATGGCTAACATAAAACAATATAATGTACACGCATGTATAACGTAACACAATCATGGCGATTACATCATCTTTCCTTGCCGAATATAAAAATGTAGCGCGTCCATTCTTGTGAATTACAGTATATTAACACTGTCACAGCAGGAACACATATAATTACAGTATCTTTAAAACTTGAACTAATATTGAAAAAAATAAGTTTCATACCGGTTTTAGCTCATTAAATAGTAATATTTTGTTGATTTTATTTAGGATATTTTTTGGCTGTTGATCAGTGTTTTCATTGGATACCGCGTTTTCATTCTGAATCTGCTCACAAACACCAAATATCATCAAGTTTTTACGTCGCCGTGATCTTTCACCGATCTCAGAAATGATCTCTTCAACAAGATCATCTTGATTAGATGAAATAGTATCACTTTTATCATTCTTTAGCATCTGAATGTCATCTTGCAGTTTCAGGATAAGGGACTTCAAGTCTTTGATATCATTACCAATTGATCTACAGGTTTTACATGACCAGTCACATCCTTTGCTAATGTTAACACATGAATTTTTTAATGGTTTCTTGCATATACAACATTTCACCATGTATATTGCTTCATACAGCCTATTACAGCATGCACAAGTTACCTGTGGTGGGGCCATAATCTCGTGTACAATAACCAGAGCAGTTATAACCAATCGCCTGGATCCAGTCCTGTGCGATATTTTTGGGAAGCACGGCTAGTTGTTCTTAATGCCTCTTATTAATAATGTAAGTTGGATTCAGGACTCACCAACAAAGATTCGAAACACACTGGTAAACATTGACTGACTAGCACAGTATGGGTAAAAACCTGCACTTGAAAACCACCAAAATCAAAGATTGATCGAGAGCTAAGAATTCGTATACTGTAAACACAAGACGCAGGACCGTAATAAAAACAAGATAAAAAGCACAAATCATCTATCTACCTTCACAGATAATAAAATCTGCAAAACGTGTTCTGCTCAAACTCTCTCCCAGGCTAATTCCTTTCCTTGCATTTAAATCAGGAGAATGTTAAAAATTCTCGGGCAAGTTGGCTACGTTCCACGTTTTATGCACTGTTCTTATCACTGTGAGGGTGCCGGAATAATACTCCTGATGTCATTTAAAATAACGAACTCGCTGGAAATCTTTGATCCATGTTATAACAGGACCTGGGAAATGAAGTGGAAGCAAATTCGCACTTGCTAGTTTTATGTCGCTTCGCTTTCGGGGAGATTTTTCGTCGACAAGACGAAGCAAGAACCTATTGAAGCTGAATGTTGATAATCGAGAGGAGAAGTTTGATATCTCTTTACTCATTCCAGCAGCTGTGCCAGGCTCCCACCTAACAAATAAATTTTATAATTTTCGACTGACCGTGTTATTTTATTGTATAATTGCTTTGTTACTACTCCTAGAGTGCAATTTGGTTTTGATATAATTGACAGTAAAACAATTGAGATCTTAAGAAGTATTTTGCTTCATAAGCTAGCCGTAAGAATGTTCTTAGAACAGAAATACAAATTTGAATACTATTTTCAAGCTTACTGAACAAATTTGTTTTATAGTAGATTTAGGGCCAATTTCTCCAACTTTAATATCTAACGGTCCCTTGAACCAATAGGAAAAGACCTAATCGAAATGCAAGTTGACGGAATCTATCAAAGCTCTCTGAATTTCAGTGATTTCTATTGAAATATTAAATAAAATCGTGAAAAAATGGTTGCCTTATCAATAAGGGTACATTATAGACGTAATATCATGTCTTTGTGCTTTGGAAGTAGGAAACTTTTCATAGAATTTAAATTTTTTATCATTTCACAACAGGCAGTCAGTTATTTAAATGGACCAATGAACTCATGAGCTCACCTACCATTTTAATTCAATATTTATTTTGAAAACAGACAGGTTTCGGTTTCTTTATTGCTTGTACGGTGATGAGGTAATGACGGTAATCTACCAGTCTGTACCTTTCGTATGCACCAAAATCAATTCAGGGCAAACGGAAGTAAGGGATGAGGATGTGCGTTCCTAATCATAGGCAACCCAAATCTACGCCTCTCATGTGCCCGACAGCCTGAGTGTGTATCCATATGTATGATTGATATGGGGCATGAAACTATGAAGACTAAATAAAATTAACTTTTAGCTTTATTTTTAGTTTCAAATTATTTTGAAAAATCGTGGAGAATGATGTTATCGGTAAATAATCTCTTTTCGGTAAAAATACCGAAAAATCCGGTTTAAGTCCATGCACAGACAACCTGAAAATTGCAGTATGAATTTATATTCTAAATTCCATGCATATCCGTTCATATTCGTCAATATTTCACTTGAATCTTTTATTTATCATGAGATTTTAGCAAAATGTAACATAGTAAAGGCAACACCGCACCCTGCAGCCCAGATGACAAGAACGACAAGCTGTCAAGATTAAGGATGTTAGGATCAACGAAATGTATCGATATGTATCGATTCTTATCGTTCTAGGAAGTATCGATACTCTAAAATATTAGAATAAAATTATCGATATCCAGCGGAAGGAAACAAAGAAGAAAAGTAATCTGAAGTCAGTCACTCTTTCTGACACAGTCCGGATCAGAAGATGACGATACTCGTGAAATGTATCGATACACCCAAGTGTCGTATATAAAATATCGATCCATAATATCGGGTATGGGAAGCAAAAGTATCGATACTTCTAAATATATGATCGTATCGAACATCCCTACTGTCAAGATGTTTAACCCGAGGTACCGACGGAGCTATTTTGCGGCGTCATGGAAATAATTTTAAATTTTCATTTGCATATTTTCAAGTGTTGTGCAATGATTTGGGAAAAATTCCACGTATAGCCTTATAAAGCATAGTAAAGTATATTTCAACGGTTGGCGGAACTTACTCCACTGGAATCAAGGGTTAACGGGTCCCACACATGTGTCACTCGTTGGGGAGTTTTGAAATGTAATAATCAGCTGTTATTCAAATATTGTCTAATATAAATATAACCTTTACGACATATATTTGGGTATTTTAAAGACGTTCCAAAATTATCCGGAAATACAAAGGCCCTATTCGCTTCGGCAAATGTAAAATTATAAATGTGTATATATATCCTCAGAAACATATCTTTGTTTTATGATAATTAAGGGGGTAGGAGTCTATACGAATTTTTTTATTCTTTCAACGAACTCACTTGAAACTTTGTACAAATACTTCAATATTTCTTGAACTACATCCTTTGAAGAGATGAAATAAACCTTGGTAATTCGGACCCAACTTTCTATTCCTGCAATATTTATATCTAAAGCGTCGTGTACAAAGTCTCAACATACGAGGGTGGTCCCAGAAGTACCCGGCCTGAAATAGAGATGGCGCTGGTTGTTTGAAAAATATCATTGTATTAGAAAGTATGCAACCTATAAAGCATATGTGCCACGTTGTTTAGTATTTGTTTGGCAGCCATCAATACTGAACGTTTTCAGTGATTTTGTGAATCTGGCGAAAATTGGTCATCGTTATGTGGTACAATACTTTTATTTCAAAGGCCTCAGCCCAATCAATATAAAAGCTGAACTGGATTCAACTCTGGGGAGTCTGCTCCTTCGTTTAACAGTAAAATATTGGGTAGCAGAGTTTGAGCCGTATGAGCTGCCAAGACGAGCATCGCAGTGGTCGACCAAATGAGGTAACGACTCCAGAAATGGTGAAGAAAATTCACAAAGCGGTACTGAATGATCATCGAATGAAAGTGCGCGAGCTAGCAGACATAGTAGGCATTTCAAAAATTTGGACATGAGAAATCTGTGTGCAAGATGGGTGCCGCGATTGCTCACAATCGAGCAAAAACAGTGTCGTGAAGACGTTTCAATTGAGTGTTTAGCGAGGTTTCACAGCAACAAAGCAGAGTTCTTGCGTCGTTTCATAACCATGGTTGAAACATGGGTCCATCACTTCACACCCGAGACAAAAGAACAATCAAAACAATGGACACAAAAGGTACAACCGGCTCCAAGAAGGCGAAGACCGTTTCATCTGCAGGCAAGGTTACGGCGTGGGTTTTTTTGGGATGCGCGTTGGAAAATTTTTATTGACTATCTTGAAAAGGGTAAAACTATGAACGGCGATTATTATGGGAACTTATTGCAACGTTTGAGCGATGAAGACAAGCAAAAACCGCCGCATTTGGTCAAGAAGGAAGTGTTGTTTCATCAAGACAATGCACCAGCTCACAAATCCGTCATTGCAATGGTCAAAATTAACGAATTAAAGTTTGAATTGCTGCCTCATGCACCCTATTCACCAGATTTATCCCTCTCGGATTATTTTCTGTTTCCAAACTTGCAAGAATGGCTCAGTGGTCAAAGATTTTCAACGATGAAGAAGTGATGTCGGCAGTAAACGGCTATTTTGTGGAGCAAGACAGTTCTTTTTATAAAAAGGGTATCAAACTTATTGAACATCGCTGGAAAAAGTGTGTAGTGCTCAAAGGAGATTATGTTGCAAAATAGATACAATTTTTTACAAAAATTTTGCGTTTTCTTCGTTGGTCGGATACTTCTGGGACCACCCTTAGGTCAATGGGATTTGGAATTTTTGTCAACAGACCCTACGAGGGTAAAGTTTGGGGAGAAAAGTTTCTCAGTTTGTTGAATTACTTCTTGATATCCATTGATAATGGAAAGCAGGAGACAGCGACGATTTTTGGTCGATCGTGATATGGAATCTGTCGTACATGAGACTAACTTGCACTTGGCTGCATTTATTTTTTTCTTTTCGTCAAGGCTCTTGAAAAAGAAACTGGTGACATTACATAAAAGCCTTTTAACGGTTAAAATATAAGGCATTTGGTTGTTATTTCATTTTTATTGACATTATGGGAAAACTGCCGTTGAGTGGTCAGAACGGGACATCATCAAAAATAAAACAAATAGAAAAGTTTGCATACAAAACCGAAATCCACCGGAGGCCAGAGGCTAGTTAGTATCTGCACAGACGTAAAAGTATGCCCTCCTTCGCAGTCGGTTAAAAAACAAGAATGTAGTTTACCTCCGCTACAAACAATATTTCTGGTTACTGGTAAGATCCTCGAAGCTATAGTTCAATAACAAAAGCATGATCCATAGACTATAACCTGTGGGACCATAGGATTGTCAAAGGTGCAAGGATTTCAACATGAAAACACTCAAAGTCTCCAAACTACAGTCTTAGATGAAATACGCATGACATACATTCTTCGAAATTTTGACAACATTCGTGCAGAAGTTATGAGAATTATGTGCAAAACAGTCAACTGCAGACAAGTGATCTAAGAAGCAGTTGTTTTTCTGTTATAGGGCTAAGGAGGGTAGTAACTGGACTGACGGCCCAGTCATACCTCCGGTAAAATGCTACTGAAACTTTCAACTTGTGACATAAAAAGCTAAAAGCTCTTTGAATTTGTCTGCGATATTCCCAAGTCCTAATGGATTCAGAGAAGTCGGAAAGTAAGTTTTATTCAAAAGTTAAACGCCATAACCGTGTTTCTACCTCGAAACTTTTATTTCGAGGACTCGCATTAGGTATGCGATGGTTTGAGCAAGTGATAAAGGTAACTCTCCCTTTTAGCAACTTATTTTTCTTGCAGTTACTAAGCACATTCCTACTCATTATCGTAATCAATTTTCAATTTACAAAAAGTGATTGTGGTACAGTGACTGACGAGTCCATCTAGCAGACCAAATACCCGGTGGCAATAAAATGCCCTGAAAAGTCAGTAGTTCATGTGATATTCTATAGGGGCCAACATTTTTATGCTACTGGAGTCATTGAGACACTCCATGTACAAAATTTTGAGTCGGTTACCTCTCGAAAGATACAGAGTGACATTGTCTTTTTTGGATTTTACATATTACGAAAATAATCCTTGACAACGCTATAACAAGTCGGATATTGATGAAATTTGAAACAAAATTGCTACTCTACCAAAGACAAAAAAATGTAGATTGTGAGATGCGACAACAGTTTTAAACTTCTGCTCACTATTGCTGCATCTGAGGATTTTTTCTATCAAAGGTCCAGTAGTGTAAAAACGGTTCTGACAAAATCTACGTTTAAAAATAAAAATAAGATCGCGTTACAGAGAGAGAGTTCAGAAATAGCGCCACTGCTTTATTGACACAGCTTCACTTGTCTCTAATTAAGGCACGCGAGGAAATAAAGACATCCGGACACAAAAAATAGCAACTCTGAGCTATTGAGACGGAAACTTTTTTTAACTCCCAGCAACGAGATAAACTTCAGGACGACAGAAAAACTTCACGTAGCATAGAAAAACACAAAGTTGTTTATCGAATTAATTACCTGTGAAAGTTTAGCCAGGAAAAAAGCAATGTTCTCTAGTATGATGGATTGTGTTTGTAGGAAAGTTACTCAGGACTATAATACATGATATAAAGTTTGGCGAGCCGGCTTCAAGGAAATAAACGTAAGGCTTGGAACAAGTTGCTGTTATTATGAATACTGTAATACAAGCGTGTTTAGCTCTTGTTAGAACTTAGGGTATTATTATACACCGACGGGTGCACACTAGTTTTTTTGGAATCCACTCTGCATGCTAGCAACCGCGAAGCTTTAATAGACCAATTAAACTTAGTTGATAACACTGGACAACAAATTTTAGTTTTTTAATTGTATCTTGTGGGAAAAGTGCACTTCCTTGTAATTTTGGGGCGCTGAATCCAAAAATGACAATGAAATAAAAAAATTAGTTCCGGTTTAAAAAAAAAACTTTTTATTTTTAAGGATTTATTAAAAAAAGTTCATATACTTATAAGAATCACTATATGCGCTGTCTTTTTCCTGTTCTTTATGGATCGTTTCTGGAGCATCTCTACCAAGAGTCCAACAGTAGCCTGCAAGCATGGAAGGATTCCACTTTCCTGGTACCTTTTTCCATTGTTGAAATATCCTGATGAAAACGTTCGCCGTGCACATCACGGCTCCGCAATTGTCAGGAAAAAGTCCAGGTGTGAGTGTAGGAATGTATCTTAAGAGACATCTTTTGATACGATGACAGCATATTTTTGACAAGGGTTTTATAGTTGTCAGCTTTTCTATTTCCCAAGAAATTAGTTACCACCAGACGGAATCATTCCAAGCAGTTTTTTCAATACCTGTTAAAGTGTTTTCAACTGTGTATCTTTCAAAATATTCCGAATCTGTGGCCCAACAAAAAATACCTTCTTTAACCTTTGCGTCACTTAGTCTTGGAAATTTCTGACGCAGGTATTGAAAAGCTGACCCATCTCTATCTAATGCCTTGACAAAGTTTTTCATTAGGCCCAACTTGATAGCAGTGGTGGTAAAAACATTTTTTTCGAATCTACTAATGGCATATGCTGTACATTTTTTTGACCTGGCTCTAGGAATGACGAACAGGCCAGTTTGTCTGGTGTAATGAAGTGCCTTTGCCCGACTGTCCCATTCACACAAAAAACAGCAAAAACTTTGTGTAGCCTAGCTGCAGCCCAAGTAAAAGTGCAACAACTTTCAAATCGCCACAAATATGCCATTGGTGCTCATCGTATTTTATGCATGTCAATAGGTACTTCATATTGTCATATGATTCTTTCATGTGAACTGCATACCCTACAGGAAGAGATGGTAAAATATTTCCAATATGCAATAACACTGCCTTTAAACTCAATGTTGAACTGTCTATAAACAATCTCCATTCTTCTGGGTTATAGTTTATATTAAAGCCGCCAGTAAGCCGTTAATGTTACTGCAGAAAACCAAGTATTCTCCATATAGAAAAATGGTTCTGAGTCTTTGTGGCGTTTACGAAAAACACATACCGAAACATCGTCTTCTAACAAGTTCCACTGCTGCAGTCCTGATCCAAGTAACTCTGCCTTACATTTTGGAAGTTCTAAATCTCTTACCAAGATCATTTAATTCTGACTGTGTATTTTGTGCGGTGGGTGGCATGACGTGCTCGGTATGAAATCAGGATCTCTTGACGTTGATGGCATATCTTCTTCCTGACGAATCACTCGATCGCCATGATCTGATTCGTTTTCTGATTCGCAAGTGTAGGATTCTGGGGGTTTTGGAATAGGACTTTCGTCACTGTGAGGCACAGGGTCTCATCGCAGATGGCATGTTTGGGTAGTTAATAACCGATTTTTTTTTTTCTTGGACATACCTGTGGCTTGTCCAAACAAGGTTACAATGCAAAAGTAACACTCATTAATATGATTTGTAGGCCTCTCTCCAAACTATTGGGACAGCAAAGCGCATAGAACGTTTTTTGCCATTAACCAGCTCCTCAGACTTGAAGCACATGTATTACAGCAGATGTGGGGTTACCCACTGTTTGTCTTGATCACCTAGTTTACAACCGAAATAAAGCTGATATGCCTTTGTTATTAGTGGAGTAATAGTTCGTCTCTAGACGCAAAAGTCACATCACCACACACGTAACAAAACTGATCTGGATTGTTTACACACTTTCGAGACATCTTGCATGAACGCTGTCAGCCAACTGAGGAAAAAATGGCTAATATAAAACAATATAATGTACACGTATGTATAACGTAACACAATCATGCCGATTACATCATCTTTCCTTGCCGAATATAAAAATGTAGCACGTGCATTCTTGTGAATTACAGTATATTAACACTGTCACAGCAGGAACACATATAATTACCGTATCTCTAAAACTTGAACTAATATTGAAAAAATAAGTTTCATTCCGGTTTTAGCACATTAAAAATAGTAATATTTTGTTGATTT
>CAVLJG010003302.1:221995-264368 GCA_963669975.1 Acanthoscelides obtectus
CCATCGATGAACAACTGGTTGCCTTTTGAGGAAGATGCGCCTTCAGGCATATATACCTAATAAGCCCAGCAAATATGGAATCAAAATTTGCATTGGTCGATGTCAAAGCCATGTATACATACAGGTTAGAAATATATGCAGTAAACAACCGAACGGGCCGTATGGTTTGAGTAACAGTCCTGGAGATGTCGTAAAAGGTTAGTTGAGCCTCTAAAAGGTACAGGTCGTAACATTACAATGGATAATTGGTTTTCCAGTGTACCTCTTGCTAGGGACTTATTGAAAGATAAATTGACTATGGTTGGTACGCTCAGGAAAAATAAAGAGAGATTCCATTAGAATTCACACAGACTGCTTCTAGACCAGAACAGAGTAGTTTTGCCTTTCAATCAGATCTTACCTTGCTGTCTTACGTTCCAAAAAAGGCAAAAATGTATTGCTGATTTCATCAATGCACCACGATGACGAGGTTTAGGGAATGCTTGAAACCTGAAATAATCCTGGAATACAACAGAACTAAATCTGGATGTCGTAGACAAACTTTGTGCCCAGTATGACGTGGCTAGAATAGCCGACGTTGGCCTCTGACAGTTTTCTTTGACATTCTAAATATTGCTGGTATCAACGCAACTTTGTCTATTTGCTATGAACAATAATTTTGAAAAACCAAACAGAGAACATATCCTGCAAAAGTTAGCTGCAGAGTTAGTACGGCCACAAATAATGAAAGAATATATATGGATAATATCCCAAGAAATATAAAGAAAAGGGCTATCGCTCTACTGAACATTGGAGGAAACTACTCTAGCAACAGGACAAGGCTACTACAAAGAAACAAAAACTTGGAAAGGGTAGGTGCTATTTAGTCCCAGATCAGCTGATAGAAAAACGCCAATTACATGCGTAAAATGTGTTGAGTGGATATGTAAAATTCATCAAAATGTCGTATGCCCGTAATTGCCTTGATAGCAGAGAAATAGAAACCAATTGTGAGCGAATAGATGCTTTTGCCATATTATACCTTCAGAGACTTGATTGTTAGTTAGGATTTTATATAAATTATGTTAGCATTCCTTTCGTAAGTGAATATTTTTTGTTCTGTTATAAAAACATTTAGAAAATTGTGTGAATATATTTTTCAAAGAAAAGCTTCCATTGTTTTATTTAAATTAAAAAAACCAAAAACAGGTTGGGTACCTCAGGACCCCACGCGGGTTACCTACGTGATTTTCCCCGCGTCGAATACTGGAAGGTTAATTCATACGCAACAAAAACACCAATTTTGAGTTCACTAAGTAAAAAAATAAGCTAACGGGTCAATTCAATATTCACTCTACTCTATTTACTTTGTCCGAAACCTTTCTTTTACACCGAAGCTGTCCCGCAGGCAGAATATCAGGATACCACAGCTTGCTGCTGCAAAGAGATTAATGAAACTTTGTTAATCCGATTTTTGAACTGCCTAAGATTAGCGTAACTGGGAAGGGCTTCCACAATCCTGATACCCTACTTGCCCACTGAATTTTATTTAATACATGCTTTTTCTTAGAGGGGTTTGGGATGTGTGGTACACAACCTTCTACGAGCTGATGACTACGTTTGCGTGGGAAGTGCAGAGTTAGTCTACTTGACGTCATTTTTTCGTTGGCAAAGTTATTCAAAATCCAGTAAATTGCGTATCCGATTATTGGAAACTAAATAAGTCTACCGTAACACGTTCCATGTATTGAAACAGTCTAGCTCGACCCTATCAGAATGCCGGTCAGCTAAAACGTGTCCCGATATCCAGAATTATCACCCCTGACGTTGATCCAGAAGATAAAATTGTTTAACCGCGCACGTCCAAACGCGTCGAGGTTAAATTTGTCCTGTCTGCTATTATGAAAGGACAAATAGCCTATACAGATAGGTTTATCTGCAGGATGATAAATGCCGGTAGGCCCCCGCAGGGAATACGTTCAGTGGCGGTGTAGCTTAAGGAGGCTAAATTTTCATCAAATTCCAATGTAGATTTCTCTACTTTCCGCTTCCAATTATGTTGGAGAACTGTCATAAGCTGAACTAGCAATGGTGACAGACAGGCTAAGCCGAATCTGTTTGCTTTCCATCTCTGTAACCATGATCATCCGTACACAATGCTGTTTCATGCTTTTTAGCAATCATCAGTACGGTGCAGGACTGGTCTTGTAGAGATGGCGTAGCCCAGAGGTGCAGGAGTCTTCTGTCATTTTCAAAGTATGGACCGAAGTTCGTGTCAAGCTTTGGTGAACCATATTTCGGAAAACATACTGAGGTTTCCAGTAGACCATACCCGCCTGTTTCTATACCGTACCGACGAATGCAACGTCGTAAGGGGCTGTTCATGATTAAAAAGACGGAAAGTATGTAAATAGATTCAGTTCGACTATGAACGTTAGTCAACAATATTTGGAAACAGTCAATTCCAAATTTTGAAGTTGATGCGTAAAGCAACTCCTACATCCTTCTCCGCACTCGGTAAACAAGTACAATTAAGCAGAAATAACTAATACTGTGAAAATGATTGATTGGTCCTCACTAACTTTGAGCAAGGCGTTCAATGATGACCTTGAATTTGACCTTGATCCCCACCATCAAGATTATTTAAAGGTCAACTATTGAAAAGCATCCTTTTTGACACCAGCAATTGAAAAGTCTGAAAAGACTACAGTCGAGTAATTCGTAAAGTTAACGGAAACAATAAGAGCTAGATCATTAGAAACAACAAGGATTTCAATATTGACCTTGAGCCTCACCCTTAATGTCATAAGAGTACATAAAAATGTATTAGAATGTAAGGTTCTACATTTCCGTCAAAGAGGGGGTTGTCAGTTAAAAGAAGGTTACCATCCGAATCAATACTAAAGCAGAATTTCCTCCACCAATAATCTTACTAAGCTTCTTGGAACTTTCTCTGGCGTCACACATTTGACCCTTACAGTTGACCTTGATCTTGCATTATAATACATATTCTGTTGTGAAATTTGAAAGTTGACACGAAAATAACCTTGGAAGTTGGGCTCAAGGTCAAGTACGAGGTCGCCTTTAAACTCCGTGTTCAAAGTTACCAAAGCCGGACCTTGATCTTTTGAAAAAATACTATACCTGGAAAACTGCAAGTACCTTCCGTTACTTATGTTACACCCGGTATATTTCATAGGTGAATCCGCCGGTTAGGCCTTCAGGTTTTTTGGCACTGGATAGAAAACTCTCTCTCTTTCTTCCTCTGTCCCTCTCTCATTTTCTTAACTCACTTCCGAGGATCGGCCGCTTTTCTCCTGTGTTTATGTTCTTCCATAGTTAGAAACATCATATAGCAATATATCTCCAGCCAATCGCAATCACATAAAATATGTTAAAAAAAATCTCTTTTATTGTAAGCGTTTCCAGTCACTACAATGACTTGATAATATATCTTTCTTTTCTGTCTCCCAGATGACACTTCGTTTATCTTTTCCCGTAATAACTAAGCTGGCCCAAATTTTATGATGGTGCCACACAAAACATGCATAGCCCATTATCGCTTGTGTAAGCATTTCCTCTCCCAAAAAAGCGCGTCCAGCCTGCAAAACGACAAGCGAGCATGAGCTTATCTGTCGCTGTTTTGATGTACCGGATTCGTCACCCTCGTCCATCGTCCTGAAGACGCCAAAGGCCCTCAAAAAACGCGAAAACCCACCCAAAACCCTAGAACTCGTAACACATCGGTTAATTGCTATCCAATACTCGACTAAAATGTTGCAGATGTATTGTTTATGGATCTGAAACGTAATATTCTGACATTCAAAGGGAACCTTGTCATTTGTCCTGTCGGTGACGAATCTGGTGGATTAAAAAACGACAGATAACATATTATGGGGGATTATCGACATGGAAACTAAAGGATAAGTTACAGATGTTATTTCATATAGCATGCTATCCAGATTTCATATATCCAGTATATATTTTTAATGCGCCACTGTTCACATGCAGCCATAATAACGTAGAGCGAGATAGTTTAAAGGTACGTTCACACAGATATGCATTGTGTTATAGAGCAGGGAGTACAATGGATCGTTTTTGGAAAATAACGATCCCTTGTTGAGGCCAGCCGGCACAGAACGTTCGATCTATATTAAAAGCTTTAGGCTATATGCATATACAGGATGATTCTGAGCTAACAAAATACAATTTAAGGATTAAGAAATATGGATAGCATGCTATATGAGGTTACTTATCATGTGGTATGCATGTCGATAATCCCCATAATAGATTATCTGTCCTTTTTCTAATGTAACAGATGCGATCCTTTTTTGGGAGCAGGAATGCCTAGTCCAGACGGCCCTACTATAATACAGGTGATAACTAATTCCGAATGTTTTTCTGACCTAATCAAACCACATCAGCAAGTTCATCTTCCTTGTACGACGTTTCGGACCCAAGAGCTCATAGACCCTTCGGGTCAATGATTTGCGTGTTAACTAAATATCCAAACGAAGCTTCAGACTGAAGTAACAGCCATACAATTCTGCGAAAAGAGCCAATAAGGAATGAGGCTGTAAGTCAGTCGATCGCCATCTGCTCAGTCAGCCAGGCAGCCATAATGGCATTCAGTTCAAGAGCATGAGGAAACACCGGTGCATCTCCTGTGTTACGGCGAAGGTCTGGCAAGGTTGTGGTATCAAGTAGTGGTAATCACAAATCCAACAGCCCAAAGTTACATGCAAAGCCCTGCGTCAAGCGTATGGGTTCTGATTAAGGAATCACGGCTGAGCACATTGCTTCAGGAAGTGTGTATATTTCTTGTTATATGTAATCTGCAAATATACGATTACTTTAAATATTCGGTAACCACACATTTTTTCTAGAAAAAGGCCCTGACAAGAGTGTTGACATCAAAATAGCACAAGTACGACCTATATAATGATCTTCTAGGTCGTTTGGAGGTTGAGCTTGAAGATCAAAATAGGAACAACCTTCCATCAAAGTCGTGTAGATCTTAAAGAGTGAGCATTTTGGGAAAGTGAGACAATTTTGGATTCCCAGCTTTATGTGGGGGACATCGGGACCATAAGAGCCAAAAAAGCAGACGATACAGCTCAAAGCGGACATTATATAGATGCAATAATAATAAGTGGCTCAGTTAACGTGACCTACATTAGAAAAATACGTAAGAACATCGAAAAGTTGGTTACCACACATTTGTATAATCAAACAAAGTATATCAGAATGCCATATGCACAATTTATCTTTAACCCTCAAATGTGATCTAGATTTAAATACGAAAAGCAACCACCATTTTTGAAGACAGTACACTTTTGATTTTGCTTGATCTTATTTCAAAACATGCCTGCCAAGCTATGGGGCGATTGCCTAGTTTTCAGACGATACAGTGGATTATACTGATCGAACTGTAAAACATGTTAGTGGCTGTTTGGATATATAAATATAGACTCCCATTAATCGCTAAATTCATTATCTAAAGTAAGTGAGTTTAAATGGTTTTATTTTAAAGTTATGGCCAGATATAGTCACCACTCCTAGCAACGTTCCACAAATCAGTGTTACTTCGGAAGTTATAGTACAAGTCGCTACCGTAACACAGATAAGACCGGAAGATTTGGAAATCTGGTGCTGTGGAATGGATAAAGAGGAAAATGTTTTTCATAAAATGTCTGACGGAGAGATTATAAAAGAGGTTTCTAATTATACAACAAACAATCAAGAAAATAAAGACGACGTGATTGCAACTGCGCCACAAGTCACAGCACAAGACGCAATTAATGTTTTTGATCTAGGTTTACAATGGCTGAAGAGAATGGTACACCCTACAACGAACTTTTACTTTTGAGGAGACTAAGGAACAAAGCTCTGATCTCGCGTTATAACAACCTTAAACAAAAAAAAAATGATAAATATACTAAGTGACATATAAATCCGAACACCCAGTTTAAATGGTTTTATTTTGATAAAATTTTGTATAAGTACTTAATGAAGCATAATAAGTAAATGATAAAAATTTCAAAATGATTGCACTGCTTTAAAGCCCTTTGACCTTTAATAATGTGTGGATGCACGCTGATGTGCTACGCATTCTCTAACGCGCCTAGGTATGCTTCTGATCGGGGGTCAATGTCCTCCTGTGGTATCTCATTCCAGGCAACCACCAACTCCTCTCGAAGTGCTTCTAGAGTCTGAGGAGGACGTTGCAAATTGAGCAATCTCCTACCCATCATATCCCACACGTGCTCAATTGGGGGATAAGTCGGGAGATCTTGGTGGCCATGGTAACAATGTAACATCATTATGTTGAAAGAAGTCGATTGTGACTCTTGCAACATGTGGTCGGGCATTATCTTGTTGGAAAGTTGGATCTGCCAGGGTGTCAAGATAGGGTAAAATATGGGGTTCTAGAACTTCGTGGATATAACGCTGCGCGTTCATGTTACCCTCTGATGAAGATTAAAGGTGACCTGGAATCATAAGCTATAGCACCCCAAACCATAGCTCCAACAGTGTGATGAACATGTCTTTCAACAAAAAACTGTGGATTCCTCCTTTCACCACGTCGCCTTCTAACCCTGGCACGACCATCGTGCATGCCTAAACAAAATCGAGACTCGTCACTAAAGACAATACTGTTAAATTCGTGATCCCAGAGTGACCGTTGTCTGCACCACTCAAGGCGATTACGTCGGTGTTCTCGAGTTAAAGGGAGGACCCAGTGTGGCCGGTATGAAAACAAGCCAAAACTTCTCATTCGTCGGTAAACACTTCGCATGCCAATAGGTCTTCCGTGTTCTGCAAACCATTCATTTACAATGAACCTGGTAGTGGAGAAACGGTCCCTTAAGGCCAATAATCTTAGGCGGCGATCTTCACGGTCTGTTGCTCTACGGCGGCGTCCAGTGCCCCTTGCTCTTTGCGTACGGCCTTCTCGAAGCCATGCCTGACAACACCTAACCACAGTGTCTACACTTCTTTGCACTCTAACTGCAATTGACCGAAAAGAAAGTCCAGCTTCCCGAAGTCCCACTATACGGCCCCTATCAAACTCACTAAGTTGACAAAATCGTACAGGTCTCCGTACTCTAGGCATCGTAACCGATCGTAAAGGATGTCAAGAACCAAAATCCGCCAACGTTGATTCTTTACTGCGGCTAAAATATTCATTTTTAGAGCGTTAGTGAATTAAAAAAAGCAGTATAAAAACCGGAATGTCCAACTGATAAGGGTGAACATTTTTCCTCCTCCATTTACAGTAAGATAAATACATTCACCAACTTTTATTGAAATAAAACCATTTAAACTGGGTGTTCGGATTTATATGTCACTTAGTATATTTATCTTGAGTGGTGCAGACAACGGTCACTCTGGGATCAGGAATGGAACAGTATTGTCTTTAGCGACGAGTCTCGATTTTGTTTAGGCATGCACGATGGTCGTGCCAGTTTTAGAAGGCGACGTGGTGAAAGGAGGAATCCACAGTTTTTTGTTGAAAGACATGTTCATCACACTGTTGGAGCTAAGGTTTGGGGTGCTATAGCTTATGGTTCCAGGTCACCCTTAATCTTCATCAGGGGTAACATGAACGCGCAGCGTTATATCCACGAAGTTCTAGAACCCCATCTTTTACCCTATCTTGACACCCTGGCAGATCCAACTTTCCAACAAGATAATGCCCGACCACATGTTGCAAGAGTCACAATAGACTTCTTTCAACATAATGATGTCACATTGTTACCATGGCCACCAAGATCTCCCGACTTATCCCCAATTGAGCACATGATGGTAGGAGGTTGCTCAATTTGCAACGTCCTCCTCAGACTCTAGAAGCACTTCGAGAGGAGTTGGTGGTTGCCTGGAATGAGATACCACAGGAGGACATTGGCCTGATC
Organism: Acanthoscelides obtectus; assembly: GCA_963669975.1. NCBI lineage: Eukaryota > Metazoa > Arthropoda > Insecta > Coleoptera > Chrysomelidae > Acanthoscelides > Acanthoscelides obtectus. The sequence continues at coordinate 229,891 of CAVLJG010003302.1, forward strand.
AGAAGCATGCCTAGGGGCGTTGGAGAATGCGTCGCTCATCAGGGTGCATCCACACATTATTAAAGGTCAAAGGGCTTTAAAGCAGTGCAATCATTTTGAAATTTTTATCATTTACTTATTATGCTTCATTAAGTACTTATACAAAATTTTATTAAAATAAAACCATTTAAACTGGATGTTCGGATTATATGTCACTTAGTATATGTCATATCTGAGGTCAGCGACAAATTACTTTTTCAATGTAATGAAGCATTTGAAGAAATATTTTTCAAAAAAAATGCTAGATTGCTGAGTGTGTGGATATTTATTAGATTAATTATTTGTAATCAGGCGGCAAACAATGGTTTTAGCTTCCAAATGATACATTTTCAAAATATTCTGCATCTCTGCACTCTATACGGAACACCCGTTTCCTAGGTAGATTGGGTGCCGAATCTGATATCAATTGACGATCCTCAGGAGCCCCAAACGAACCATTTAGTACCTCAAATTCAACCCTACGACACTCCACGACTTTTGATAGTCATGATCAAATTCTAGCAACCCAAACTACCTAGGTGTGAAAAGTTGTATTCGTCAACGGGGGACAAACACGTAAGTTTTACCCTGAGAGTCTCATACAGGGTGTCACAGAGCGGCAAGATATTTGAGATTCTTCAAGGGGTATTGCAGTAAGTAAAATAGCAGGGATACAGTATATTTCTCTGGGTATTCAAAGTCAAAGTCAACACGATTTTTCCAAATGTGACACTATACTTTTGACTAAGGTAAGGGATCGAGCGCAAAATTCTTCCTTTTGACGCGGGTTTGAGGAAAATTACTTCAACCTTGAAACGTCCTGGTCAAGGTCATCGTGAAAAAGCATCATTTGGAAAGATTTCAGAGATACTTTCTGAAGATAAAACAAATAAAAGTAACTAAAGGCACTCAGAGCCTAACTTTTTTCTGGCTGCTCAGTGATTCTTTACCATGACAGTCAAATTTCAAGGCGATTCCCTTCAATGGCACTTTATGCTTTTGAATGTGGAAATCCATTACGTTGAGTTTATCTATCAGCTTAAGTGATGATTCGTAGCACTGAACGTTCTTGTCAAAGTCACCGCAAGGACCATATTTTAACATTACTTTAGGCATGTTGCTACAAAAAAAGCAAGTATAGAGACTCAAAGACGGCAGACGCTCAATTATCCTTGGTGACATTGGATCTGACCTTGACAGTCAAATCATTTTTAGATATAGCCTTGATAGTACGAGATCCAGCCACTTGAATCTTCAGGTATCTGTTTTTTTTATAAAACGCAAATTTTATGAAGGCTGAATAATAGTAGACTAGATTACAACTGGCAAAACTTAGCCGTAATTACCTGTCAATAAAAGTGCACTTATCAGATCTTGGACCTTGACCAAGGGCTTCCAGGTCATGCTTAAGCGTGAAATTTACCACTCTACTGATGTCCGGGATAGGAAGTGTAGATTCGTGATCTTCATTTGCCCATAAAGGTCATTCTCAATGTCAAATTCAAGGTCAGCGCTACATAGTCACAAAAATTCTGAACGTCTACAATTTTACCATACATCTTCAATAATCCTAATATCTTATTATTTTCGGACTTTATATGGCTATATAGGCTATATAGGCAGCGCGATTACGTAGTGGCAGACGATGAGGACTACTAACCTGGTCGTCGTGAACTGTGCGGGTTCGAATCCCGTCTCAAGGTAAATTTCCTCTTGACTATGGATGTAGATTATCTCTTGGGCTGTGCCAGAACGTGTGAATGCCATATGTCACAAAACGCCACTTACAGGGGTACGTAGGTTCTGGATAGATAAAATAGACACTAGGACCTATGTAAGGTGACAAATGACCCCCAGGACATTTTCTTTAAAACTTCAGAATGATGCAAGTATCCAGGTTGATTCACCCAGACTATGTTTCCGCTTAGATGAACAGACTGCTTTCTGCGGGAATGTTGTGGTCCATAACAAGTTGTCGTCAGCGACGGTCCATCCGGCTGGGTCCAACTCCGAAGTTTGATTAGTCGTTACTGTAAATTATTTATGGGCTTGTCTCACTCTGTTCCCTGTTGTCCCTGTTTCGTTAACACGTCGCAGAGCGTCAGTCAGAGAACTTCATGTCATGCCTTGAATAAAATATTGGCTTAGGTTGGTGCAAAACAGTTTTTTTTGTTTAAGTCTTAAAGCGTGACCCACTTAAGTAGTAGCAAGTAGTAAAATTTAACAGTAGAAGAGAGGAGACGAATAATAAGCCGCGACCAGGTGCATTGTGTGCTGCATCAACAGACAGGAATGTCGCATGTGCGGAAGGCATGCTTAGAGAAAATCGTCGAATTTCAATCAGAGTAATTTCAGAAAATGTTGGTGTGAGTATAGGATCTACATAGTATCGTACACACATTGAGTTTGTGTGAAATGGGTTCCTCGCCGTTTGTCAGAGGACAAAAAAGCTTGCGAATGGGTTTATCTTTACAACACCTCACGGAATACCAGCAAAATGGTCAATAACTGCTGGTGACGAATCTTGGTAACATTATTTTGAACCATCCAGTAAGCTGTCATCGATGCAATGGAAACAAGCAAATTTTCCGCCACCAAAAAAGTTTAAACTTCACCTTCTGCAGGCAAGGTCATGTTAAAATTTGTTTTTCGACCATGAAGGACCCTTGCTCATAGAGCTTAAAGAACCTAGAGTCCACATCAACGCATACCTTTATAATGAAACTTTGAACAATCTCCATCAAGCAGTAAGACGAAAACGTCCAGGGCAGGTGTCACGTGTTGTCATTCTTCTGCATGACGGTGCTTGGCCTCATGTTGCCAGAGTAGTGAAAGAAAATCTACAACGAAAGAAATGGAGGATACAGGCATCCAGCCTGTAGTCTCGGTATATCGCCCTGCAATTTTCACATCTTCGGGCTACTAAAAAAGGCGTTAAGGGGTAAGCGTTTTCAGTCGAACGAAGAAGTACAAAATGACGTAAAATACTTCTTCAAGCAGCAGCTACAAGAATTCTTTAAGCGGAGTATACATCGATTGCTGAAACCATGGGATATGTACCTTAATTGTTGTGGATATATTGGCCAATATTTTTTTTCCTGAACCAAGGATTGGTTTCAATTGAGCAAGCCTTGTACATATGGCCGCACTTGTCAATGATATTAAGTGTATGATAATCGGCCGTTTCGTACTGGAAACCAGTCAACCTATAGCTATCGGTTAAACACTTTTATAACCAAAGTGGCCAAGATAAATTGCTGGAATTTATTTTCAGCTTCCTAGAGTGGCGTATCTCCAACCACAAAATTAGAAATGCCGTTTTTCAAATTAATGCAATGGTATTATTGTCTTTCATTATTTAGGAAGTGTATCTAAGGCAAGAAGAAATTTCAAAACATAATAAAATCCTCAGAAGTAAACGTAAAACTGGATTACGCTAAATTAATTCATCAAGGAAGTCAATAAAATAAAGATATCAAAAGTAGAATAAATGAACTGATAGGCATTTTTTGTTGGCTTTAATGAGATCTCTCAGCTATCTAAAGGAAGGAAGTTAAAAAAAATTTTAACAATTGAAAATAAAAAGCGCACAAAATTAATAGACATATATTGTTTTGAGCGTATTTTGGTAAGTATCTCAAAATCTGTCCATTCGACCCGGGTTCACAAGTTTAAACTAAAGTGCACTCCACTATCAAGGGACGGATGCGCTTCTCGCCTTAAATAACTGATTACCCATTCTGTAGCCCATATTTCGAGTATAGAACCTACAGTTGTCGTTGTATCAAAATAGCGCGCGTAGGTAGAATAGCTATTTATGTCACGTCTCACGTGCATAGCGTAACTTTAAGAGTTACCATCTGAGAGGGAAGTGCAGCCGAACTTTGCAAATGCCGCATGCAGACTCGCAAACTATTGAAGATTTGATTTCGTCGTCGATCGGGAGAGAGCTTCACTTCTATTCCATGTCGTCTTGATAACACCATATCGAACGAACCATCTAGACACCTAGAGTCAACGCTGATGCCTGTCTATACTGTAGTTGAGAAGGAGAGACATTAGTCCAGGTAAACTAGGGCGAGCAAAGGTTGCGAACGTTTCTAGAGACGAAAAACGTATAATAAAAATATGTAGTGTCTATCTAAACAGAGCTGATGAAGCGACTATGATGGACAGAGTATAGGAGATGAAAAAATTATATTTTTGAACTCAAACTTCCATTTAGATGTTAATAAAAGAATTAAAAAATAGAACACATTGACAAAGGTAATGTTATGTGTTTAATTCTATTTTACTTTAGTGAAGCCTTTGATACCCTAAATCATAATACAGGGTGGTCCATAAGTCCTTTGAAATTTCAAATTTGAATAAAATTTAACGGGTGAGCGTGAGCGGCGCGGGCAGGTGGGGGCAGTATCTTCAGTGTCTGGGAATTCAGTCGCCATGGAGTGTTTCACTGGAGCGGATCGTGCTTTTTGTGTGCGCGCGTTTTATCAAAATAATGATTCGGCAACCATTGCGCGGCGTAAATATCGAAATACCACAATTTACACAATTTTACAAAGTGTCCAACAGCTCAAACGATTAAGAACTGGGTTGCTAAGTTCGAAGAGACTGGTTCGACGTTAGATAAACAGCGGTGGGGTCGACCAAGGACAACTCGTATTGAAGAAAACATCAACATTGTGGCACAGTCTGTTCGTCAAAATCCTACCCAGTCTACTCGTGAGCGTTCCAGTGCACTAAACGTACCCAGAACATCTTTACAGCTGATTTTAAGGAAGATTTACGTCTGCACGCTTACAAAATTCAGTTAGTGCAGGAATTAAAAGATAATGACGCTATTCAGAGACTAAACTTTGCGAATGAAATGTTGAATCGATTTTCTTCGCTCAATAATGTGTTGTTCTCGGACGAGGCTCACTTCCATTTAAACGGGCATGTAAATAAACAAAATTGCCGTTATTGGAGCCCCGAAAATCCAAGGCGTAAGCATCAGAAGCCCTTACACAGCCCTAAAGTTACAGTTTGGGCTGCTATGTCAGCGCATGGCATCGTAGGCCCTTATTTTTTTGAGGACGACAGAGGTCGCGCATTAACTGTTACTTCGGAGCGGTATGTAGCAATGATAGAAGAGGTTTTGACAACAGCGTTGCAGAATTTTCCAGGCTATAATACGCAGACCTGCTTTCAACAGGACGGAGCAACTGCCCACACCTCCAACACTTCTATGCTCGTCGTCTGTCAACTTTTTCCCACCAAAGTAGTTTCTCGAAGAGGAGACATTTCCTGGCCACCACGTAGTCCAGATTTGACCCCAATGGACTTCTTTTTATGGGGCTACCTCAAGAGTAAAGTGTACGACACCACTCCGCGATCAGTTGATGTCCTGAAAGAAAATATCCGAAGAGAAATGGCAAGCATTACACTGTTGACTTGCCGCGCAGTCATCGACAATTTTAGACGTCGTTTGTATGAGTGCCGTGATCGTAATGGATTGCATTTAGACGATGTGATTTTTAAAACATAATTCCCATTCAATAAAGATGATAACAAAATATAATAATTCTTCATATTGTAACTAGTTTGGTTTTATTCCTTTTTTTCCAGCTCAAAGGACTTATGGGAGTATATTGTGCATCAAGCTGAAGTACTTTGGATTTACAGATAATGCGGTAAAAAAGGGTCCATGTTAGGATCTTTTTATTTTCTTTATATATTTCAGACTTTCATAACTAAGTAAAAAATTGTAAAATACATCACTATGCGGATAATACACAATTGTACTTCAGTTTTCAGATTGATCACATTTTGAACTTCTACTCGTTGATTAACGACGATGTTAATATGTTATACAATATATCAATTGCACGTAATCTAAGCCTTAATGCCAAAAAATCAAAGGCAATGCTGTTTGGCTCTAAACAAAAACGTATGATTTCTGAGCGTTCGTTTAATCTGAACATTAATAACATACCATTACCTGTAGTGGGTGAGAGCAAAAATTTGGGATTGTGGTCTGACTCAGATCTGCGATTTAGTGTCCATGTCAATAAAATTTCCTCCTCAGCTTAAGCGTCGTGTTTTAAATAGTAGCTTGAAAATGAAGTTATGTGATGCCCTTATCATTTCTCGCCTATCTTACAGTGACAGCATATATGGCCCGGCTCTTTTGAAAAACGATTGTTTAAAATTACAGCGAGTACAAAATTCGTGTATGCGATTCTCTTTTGGTATAAGAAAGTTTGATCACATAAGCCACATATTCATACAACACAACATTCTATGTCTAGATTGATTGAGAAAATTGTATTTCCTATCACTAGTCCACAAGGTTCTCGTGAACGGAATACCTTTTAGAGTTTCAAAGTTTGAAAATATCAATACATTATATACTAGAAATAAGCGAGTGATCGTTATACCATCTCACTCAACATGAACCTTTAAACGCAGCTTTTCATATAACGCAGCCAAACTATACAATTGTCTCCCAAATGATTTTTATGACTTCTTTTTATTGAACTTCTAGAAAAAGCTAAAGAATCTGTATCTGTCTGAAGTGTGAGGGATCCTATATCTCGACTCTGTTTACGCCCAGTACTTTTCTTCTTGTTTCTCTTTCATTCTTGTTCTACTAATTGTTGATACAAAATACTTTATCGTTACCTTCAAAAATATATTATGATTTGCTGATATGATGTTGATAGCTATATCAGCAACAAAAGACTTTTTTATTCTACGTTTCATTGAGAAAGTTATAGTAGTTAAATGTATGAACTGAAACTCACTACATTTTATTTTCATGGTTAGTTTTTTTCTCTTAGGCACTATCTTGGACTAGGTCTTAGTTTAGGTACACCTTACAGAATAGTTATTATGACTATCATTGACACTTATATTTATCTTTATTATTGGATTTTCCCGTAGATATGTTCATGATATAGATACAATTTTTTATTTAAGGTTGAGTTTAAAAATACACCTAGGGTAACACTCCACCTTTTCAATTTTGCACATTTGCGGTTTTCAAGATATTACTATTTTGTTCAATTCTTTTGCTTTATTTTGTATATGCAAAGTTGAATAAAGGCACATTATTATTATTATTATTATTATTATATTTCGATTGACCGCGAATATGGTGTTTTATGCTTAATATGTAAATGATAGTAACGCTTTTGCTATGAGCTAAATAGAAGCCTTCTTTTATGAATTGTTTACTGTGTGACATTGTTATTGAAAGTTGTTCTAGTTGAGTAGCTTACATAATATTTCATTAATAGAACTTAATAAATATCTTTATTTTTAGTATGTTATTTTGATCAACATAGAACATATGCTCTGTAAGTACGAGAGAAGTAATTATAGAAGGTGGTCCCAAAAACTGACTGTTATTTTTGTATTAAAAACCCTCTATTTAACCCTGCTAACTTGTTGAGTTGAGTTGAGTTGAGTTGTACATAAAATAAGTAGGGATTTTTCTGAAAAGCACTGTACTTGTTTAGTTTGTTAAGGGTCATAAAATATATGGAAAGAACGTACCTAATTTATCAGAATAGGAAAATTCGTCTTTCGGAATTTTCCTAGTGAGATACATGATCAGTTTTTATCCAATATTTCTTGGATAAACGTGCACTTCAAAGATGTTGTAAAGTACAAGAATGTATTTTCCCGCTACAAAAGTGCAATATTGCGTAATTTCCTCAGAAAAGTACTATTATGCTGTTTTCAAGCCCTTATCGGATAAAGAATGTTTTCTACACTATGTTTTAATTTCATCATTTCAAAAAACTTCAACCTTTTTCACTTCTCAAGCTGAAAGTATAATGCAAATTTACTAAAAATTGCTGCAATACAGATATTTGCCAGAAATCTTGAAAATAAAAATGTAATCATTCCTCGAAACTTTATCTAATCATTATCTAATTGAATGTATAATTTTTTCACGTTATCACCATCATAACCCTGAGTCGGATATACCAGCGTCATGATTATTTGACCCTCTTCTGCAACCCCTGAAAAAAATATAGCAATATGTCGATAGTCGCCATATTGGATTCAAAATGATCTCACTTTGTTTATTGTGTTTCCTTCTTCAAGCACTTTTATTTGTTACCCATACTATAGGGGTGGCCATGGAAATTATAAATCTCCATTTTGAGGGCGGTGGCCATATTGGATTTAGAATGAGGTCAAATTGCTCATTGCATTTCTCTCACCAAGCACTCACATGTGATACCTAGGCTACCCACTTTCCATAGGAGCCCAATTCAACAGAACCCAATCTGAAAACGCGACGTTCGTACACGTTGAATATAACTTGGAATTTTTATATTATTTCCGTATGCAATCGGAGTGTTGCCTCGTGCCCCTAAAAACGCACCTATATACTCTGGAATTTAATATAAAGGAGGTTATACATAACTTGGAATACGCCTTGGAATGCCTCGCGATTACCTTAGTTAGCATTCCAGGAGAGCGTCGTTTCAGCAAACTGTTACAGTGCTTCAGGTGGAAGAAAGATTGCTAGTTTTACACGTAAAAAAGTTAGGATTTGTATACTGCTTTGTATGGGTAGTCATACTCGATGAGGAACTCTACTGTTATGGCTTTTCCAGCTAAAGGAGATTTGTAACCTTTGAAAATTGTTTGTTTGGCCAAATCACATATATGTTTATAGTTTCACTTCATTATACGACGTTTCGGTACCATTTGCCCAAACGGTGACCTTTTTCAAGTATAATTGACAATATATCTTTTTATTCGTCTTCCAGATTACATTCCGTTTGTATTTTCCTAGAATATGAAACGTGCCGTTAAAAAATGTTAAGATCTGACAATTTATGCTTCCCGAGCACTATCTGCTGAGGTAACGGGGGGGTGAAAAGGAAACGAGGGTGGGCTGGCCTTAGACGGTCGTCGACGCTACTTTAAAAGAGGAAAGGATGACTGTGGGTGAGTATGGAGGTAAATTTTTACAATAACCGAGTCAAATTTCGATTACCGATCTAGCCTGTAAATCGTTTCCTATTTTGGCACTCAGCAAGTGATCATTTAGTATTGTCTACCCTTGTTACTGTTAGTTTTTCACACATGGCTCTACCGCTGGTTGAAGCGATATGTTCAAAACATTGCACGTCAATTAAAATAAACAATTGCAATCATCTTGAGCTCTGCTTGGTGGTATCTACTCCTAGAAACCATAATATCCTCGGGGTGTCCCAAGGAACAGTGCTTGGACCACTCTTTTTTATTCTTTGCATAGCTAATCTGGACAAAGTGGTGAAATATTGCAATATACAATTATTTGCCGATGATTCTCAATTTCAATAATGACAAAGTTATAGTTGCAGAATCTCAAATAAACGAGTATTTAAAGGCTATTGATGATTACGCAGGAAAGTCATAATCTCCGTTTAAACCTTACAAAATCAGAAGTTTTTTTCTTCACAAACAATTAAGGAAATATATTAAAAGATATACAAGTATATCTCTGGATGGCGAAATTATTCAAGTGCATGATCAGTTAAAATTCAGGCATTTTTCTTGAATACTGTCTTAATTTCATTCCACATGTGAATCATATTGCTGAAAGTTTTTTTTCAGTACTTCGACAAGTATACCTCAATAAACAAATATTAGACTACAAAACTAAGAAAATTATATGCGAATCATTGATCATTTCAAAAATTAAATACTGCGATATTGTTTACCATTCATTTTTAGATTCGGTATCTATAAAACGCTTGCAAAAAAATAAAAATAATTGCTGTAGATTAGTAGAAAATTTGAAAATGTATGACCATATTTCGATATCGCTTCAAAAACATGAACAACAAATTACCTCATTACCTCCGTTTTGAAGGGAAAACAAATAAATCGTATGTGTCTTCATCCTAGAGATATCCGCTTCCCAAAAACACTCACCATGCATCAGAACTTCATTTTTCCATAAAGTATCCACCGCGATCTATCTATATAATTCATTACCCTCTGAAATTATATTTTCATCATTTGATAACTTTAAAGGACATATCAAGAATCTACTTTTAGAGTGCCAAGATTAAAAACTTAACTTTCACTTCTGCTTATAAAAAAGGTATTTATTCAGTTATGAGTATTTATACTAAATATGCATAACACTTTTGTTATATTATGAGTCTTATTGTCATTTTTTTCATGTTTGTACTTATTTTTGTATGAGTTAAGTGGAGGAACAGCTTGAACTAAACTTCGCCCAAATAAAAAGACGATTATTATTACGATTATTATTATTAGGTAACTAACTACTAACATATGCAGTACAAAAATTGTATCTTTCAGATATATCAAGCATATTTTTATCAATCACTATGTTCTACTGGCTGGCAAATGGAGTCACTTATACAGGGTGGCGAATCGAAAACGAAACAGACGCATGTACTGGCAGCTCAGTTCTTTTTTTGAGGGGGAGACAGGTTTGGTAAAAAATCACGTTAGCACGTGCAGCCTCCTAAGCGGTGGTTACACCACCCCCAAAATCTTAAATGGAAAGGGAGCCGAGTGATACCTTATTTTAAATGTATTTCAATTCCCTTTATAATGATATAAAATTAATGTACTTCAGTTCAGTAGTTTTGAAGATTTATTCATTTAAAGCTTAAATAAACTAATACATCATCATTAGTGGAGATCAATATATTTGGCAGCAAAGTAATTTAAAAATGAAGAAAAAAGGACCAACTAAATGATCGCCAAAAATACCAGCCCAAACATTTAATTTTTGTGGCTGCTGTGTATGAACCTCATGATAAATTCAGGGATTAGAATCGGACCAATATCGGCAGTTATGACGATCTACTACGCCATTTAAGAAAAAGGAACATTCGTAGGAAAAGCAAGTGTTGAATAGAAAATGTTCATCGCTTATAATTCGTTCACTCATAACTTCACAAAATTGTAATCGCCGATCAAAATCGTCTTCATTGAGTTCTTGTACCAGGTGAATTTTATACGGATGAAAACTATGGGCCCTTATAATCCGTTTTACAGTACGTCGACTAACACCACACACAGTCTCCAATTTGCGGGTACTTAACGTAGGATCTACATAAACTTGCCGTAAAACCCCCACTTCTATTGCTTCGTTTCTTATGGGATTTTCAATGTTGCGTTTTTTATTGGCGACTGACCCAGATTCTCGAAATTTAGCTACGAGTTCTAGAACACATTTTCGGTGCACGTGACTGTTTTCATGTCGTTCATTAAATATTTCTGCTGTTCTATTAGCGCACTGATTATTTCCGAAAAATATTTCGATAATTTCAACTCTTTCGGCTGTGGAACATACCATGGTTAATATATGTGATAAAGGGTTACAAGTTAGTTTAGCAACAAAGTCTGGTCAAATCGATCGCAACCTATGTACTAAATTTCTATTTAAAATAAGTACGAGATATTTCCTTATCTTTCTTCAAGAAATAACTTTTTGCCACAATAAAACGCTTCAATAGCTATTTTCAACAACAAAATGATAAACAAACCATGGGCGTAGTGAAGAAAAGCATTTACTTATTAAGTAAATTCTTTTAGCCAAATTTCTTCTGAAAGTAGTACAAACTAATCTGATGTACCTACTAAAGTCTACTTTAAGCTTTAAATCAATAAATCTTCAAAACTACTGAACTGAAGCTCAAGTATTTTACATCATTATAAAGGAAATTGAAAGACCTTTAATATAAGGTATCACTCGACCGCCCTTTCCATTTGAGATTTTAGGGTTGGTGTCACCCCCGCCCAGAGGGCTGCACGTGTTAACGTGATTTTTGCCAAACTTGTGTCCCCCCTCGAAAACAAAATCGACGGGTCTGAGCGTTTTTCCAAAAAAAAACTGAGCTGCCAGTAAATGCGTCTGTTTCGTTTTCGATGCGCCACCCTGTATACAAGTAGGAGGTGTTTATAGTTTCGGTCATCTTCGTAACCTCTTTCAAAGTACAAAATCGCGATGTTGGTTGTAGTGATGGGTTTCTTGCCTTCATGGCAGTTCAATGTATAAAATAAGTTCAATTTTAAATATTCTCCTGTGACGTATTAATTTTATAACTGTTCGAAATTGATACAGGCCAGGTAGGTTACGCTTATACTGAACTGAGTGATCTCTCCAAAATAATACTTCTAGGGTAGAAAGTGTATCTGAAAAATAAAAAAAGAATTTCCATAAATATAAGACTTAAAAATTCTGTTGTAAATTTCTACGCCAATGATGACACTAAACGAAAGCAAACCATGGATATTGTACAAATAACCGTAGCACGCTGGAATTATTCTCTTGGTCACAACGAAAAATTTTCAGTGCTTCTTCATACGGATTCTACCTCAAGTATCCAAACAAATTCTTTTGTAACGGTAGTAGTAACGCGGTACATACATCAAGAAAGGAGATTCGTGTAAAATTGTGTGCTTCGTACAAAAATCTCATAGATGTTTCAAAAAGGTCATTAGCATATGACATACTTCTCTTTTTTCCGCAGTGTGGGACAAGATTGTCCAATTTCTATGCTACTGATGAGGTCTCGCACACGAAACTTTTTTATGTATGTTATATGGCCATAGTAACTACGCAGTTATTATACAATGTTGCACCAGACGATGTATCAGCATATGATAACAACTTCTCGGTAATCCGTTGCTAGAATAGTGCCTTTGCTGTTTTCTGCTAATTCTTAGTCAGCTTTCTGAATGTACAATATGAATAGGCCTCGCGGCCATATCCTGTCGTTCAATACCCGGTTAGACTCCGTAAATGTCACATTTGTAAACCTTTGTATTTTATATGGACTGACGCTTCAGTCCTCAAATAATTTTTTTTTAAAAGTTATTTCTAAATCTAATGATTTAAGAAATTGGTGTCAGAAGTGGGATAGCTTCAACGCATTAGAACACGTGCATACTAACTGGTGCGGTGGATGCCTATCCTTTAAGCTGAAAAGGACCAACGAGCCTTAAGAAGAAAGAAACCCATTAAAGAAAGAAACCTACAAGTAGGGAAACTACAAGTAAGAAACAATAAAGCAACAAGAAGAAGGAAAACAACAGGGGACACAGCGAGCAGCAGCCACCCAACTGCAGACAGACTACTGGAAACATCGCAAGAGATCCACTAGCCGCCTGGAGAACACGACTGCCTCCCGATGTACCCTTGTTATCATCGTAGCTTTGTACCTATTCTGCAAGTGCAGAAAACGTAGACCACTCAGCATCTGCGCATCACATTATCCAGCCGATGGCCCATCTCCAGGAGCACCAAAAGTCCGGTACATTCTTAGACTTTTTCCTCGACGTAGACCAACCATCCAGCCACATGAAGAAGACATCGAACTGCAGTGAGTGTTCCGTGAAGTGTTTCCACTGTTCAAAAAGTCATTTTCAATTTTCGTGTTATCTTCCATGTGATTTTGCCCGTACGACTGTACGATTGTATCTTATTATCTGTTTGTTCCACCTTTGCTTTTAGATGTTATTTTGCATCGCCAATGTACCGCATTTATGCTAACAATTTTATTTTTCAGAATCTGTATTTTCTGATTTTACTTTTGCAATTTTACTATTTTTATATTTTTGTATTTTACACCTTTTTATATTTTTACAATGTTTACAATTTTACACTTTACACTTTTACAATCTTTACATTTTTCAATTTTTGTCAAAAGTTGTCGCATAGCAACAACTTTTTGTAATAGGGGGGAGTTGTTATATGGCCGTAGTAACTACGCAGTTATTATATAATGTTGCGCCAGACGATGTGTCAGCATATGATAACAACTTCTCGCTAATCCGTTGCTAGAATTAGTGCCTTTGCTGTTTTCTGCTAATTCTTAGTCAGCTTTCTGAATGTATAAATAGGCCTCGCGGCCATATCCTGTCGTTCAATACCCGGTTAGACTCCGTAAATGTCACATTTGTAAACCTTTGTATTTTATATGGACTGAAGCTTCAGTCCTCAAATAAATTTTTTTTAAAAAGTTATTTCTAAATCTAATGATTTAAGATGTATTTGCTATGATACTAATACTGTATTTACAAGATCAACATCTTAATTCACTCCAAAGATATTATTGACCTTCCTCGTTTTTCGATCTACTAGAAACATGGCTCCGGTTGTAGTGAAAATTCACAAAATATCGAGCCGGACCGAATCCAGGGGTCTCAAATTTTGCTCCTAACTTGGGAGTGAGGATGTAACATGTAAGGTGACAAGTTCATCATTACTGAGATTTTTTCATATTTGAAGATCTTCATTTCCCTATTTCTATGCTCAACGAATTGCAGCTGCGTAGAATATATTGTGTTCATACCAAACACGACGCTTTTTCCAGAATAAAAAGTAGGTTAAAAATCCTGGCGAGCTTCCACTGGGTTCGGCGTACAATGCATTATCCGCTGTTATTTTTACAGCTTAATGTTCTAGACCTAGCGTCCTTCTGAATAATGGATAGTACTTCAAAATAATGGTGAGTTATTATGAATAATACCAGCATATAATCAGAACAGAGGAGGTTATAAAGATAACTCATATGCTTTTACTTCTTGTTCCTCGAATGGAGGCTTTACACTGAATAATTGGAACAAGACCTGGATTTACGGAGGAGATAATGTGGATCTGGTAAGGTCAAAGGGGTCATTGCACGCATAAAATATGTTTCTGCTATTGTATAAGTAACTTAATCCAGCCTGTGTTTCACTTATGCACAGTACGTCCAAAGAGTAGTTATATCAAGGGATGACAATTAGACGAGCTAAATAATTTAGAGAAAGATCAGAGATGCAACACAGAAGATGGCGTATACAAAACAGGTGGTGGAGTCTAGACACGTGTTGTTCTTATTTGGTCAGAGATAAATGCAGTGTTGATAAATACATAATCCTTTTTAGATGACTTCGTTGTCCACCTCTTGCAGTGGAAGCATTTTACTTCCTACGCCTACAGGCGAGAAAGTATGTAATCGCGAAAGTTTTCGAAATTGAGTGATGTTTTTTAGATGCTTTATGACATGAGTCAACCTACTTCAACTATGCGCATAGCTTGTGATTTAGTCGATTGTAAGACAAATATCTCAACAGAATGTTTGTTGCAAGCCGTATTGCTCTTTATTTGCCTCCACACTGTATATTAACTCTTCTATACATCAGACGGCAGGACATACCGAAGCTTCCTTAAATGGATATCACACAATCAGTATTTACCGTTATTTCTGAATTTTTACCGTAGAATTTGATATTTATTGATCGTCTAGCCTGGATGATAGTATTGAGGTAGCAGGTTACGCAGAAAACAACTGGACACTGAATCACAGTAAGCTTTGATTATGTGACACCTTAGAACGCCAATGTTCCACACGTGATGTAATTTCGTGCAGCATTGTGCCTGCGAAAGGGTAAAATTATTAGGAGGGTTGTTAACCCTCGAGTGATTCCGCGTTAGGCTGGCAAATAGAATATTCAAAGAGCAATTTCCACTGAAAATTAAGCTGCCTCATTTCCGACGCTCCGCACAAAGCGCCTTTTGGTGACACACACGAGAATAACCAAGTGAAAATGGTTAACAAGATTTCTTTGGGAGTTGACATCAGCTGCGAAATTAATGGACAGGGCTCCCAACTCGAAAACTATAAAAAATGATCCCATAGTAATCAAAGTATCACATCAATTATGTAGTCGGAACTTCGTTTTTAATAAACTTTATTTGGTTCCAATAATAGTGTACATGGACCGACCCGGAATTACAGTATGTGTTTTCGCTGTGACTGAGATTAAATAACTGACTCATAATTAAGATACAATCGTTAATATAAACCAAAAGTGATGAGCTAGTAAAAAGGAATACAATGCAATTATTATATCAATTAATAAAGTGTTAAGTGACAGCAACCTAACTCATGGGCGTGATGTTCCAATGATTTTAAACGAAATTGGAACCCTCCCTCCTCCATTGAGCAGCCTCCACTCTACCCAGGTTCTCTAGGGACTGGAGACTGAAACGCTCAGTACACGATACAGCCTGTATAGAAATTGCTTCTTGCTTTACGTATTTGCATCTGCTAACAAATGATGAACATATAGTTATGCATGGAATTCCAGATAATCACTTTCAGATCAGTAACGCACATTGGGGTCAGCCTGTATCCTAACCATCAATAGTATGGACGTAGCTAATATAATTTCATTTTAATAATGGTGTGCCTATGATTTTCCGTGAATACGCAGACATATAGGATTTTATGAAAAAATCTGATTAATTCCAGTGAGCATTACAAACGTGAGGTGCATTTAATTTTTTATGACACTTTATGTAATTGAATTTTATTTGGACATAAATTAATTGATGATCTGACCTAACCGAAAACATACAGGGTGCTTCCTGTAGTAATGGAGCGACCGATAACTCAAGTTGGCTCACACAGTTATGAAAACTTGGGTTGTACGATCAGCTTGCTTATTTTAAATAGAACACCCTGTATATGATTCAATTACTGGATTCTACACGAGATCATAAATACGTACCATGTACATATATCATCCCTAGTCTGACCTTTTTTGAGATATCTCAAATTTTGCATTAAAAAATGACAAGTTCAGGCCAATGAATTCTAAAAATTTGTAAAAGGTTTTTATATTAAGGGACCTATTTCACCAGATTCCATTAAAAATTTTATTAAAATAGTAAAGGTACTGCTATAACAGAACACCTTACATAATTTCACCAATGGTGGTGCAGATGGGAAAATTTTAAAACGTCAACAAACCAGATATAGATCGACCACCAACGGTACAAAAGTTCATGCATCGATTAAAAACAAACTATATCGAAACGAATGTAGTATATTCAAACTGACACGGAATGATACTCGTTTTCATTACTTCACGTGATTAACACAGTCACCGATGCGATAGGGTTACCCTGTTATACAACTTATTTATGTAGGATTTTAAATTTGTTTGTTACCCCAGTTTTTTTTCGCTCTTTCTATTGGGTTCAGAGCCGCTATAACCGTAAAAGGTAATAAAGTGATACACATGTATCTTTGTGAAAATTTTCAAGCTTAACATTGACACGCGACACTGGGAAATTAGCCTGAGTTTAGCTTCTTGCTTACTTATTCTGTAATTTAGGCAAGAAAAATGGAGAATATTTCCTTGTATTTCGTAATACATTAATTTACGACGAAAACAAACTTTTACACATTCACCCTATTTCCACTACCTAACTCAACGAAGATATAAAAAGGTGGTATGTAATAATAATAATAATAATAATAATATTTATTCACTCAATGTACAAAGATAACAAACAATATGAGTAAATAAATATAAAATCAAAACAGGCCCAATAGAAGGCATCGCCTGTCATGGACCAATAATTTAAGTTGAAACTGTAGAATGCAAATGACAAAAAAGGACAAAATTAGCTACAGTAGATTATGTATTTAGTTGATGTTCGTATTTATGAGTTTATGAATTTCAGTCCTAGATATAGAATGTAGCCACTTTTTTAAGTTTCTTTTGAAACAATTTCCGAAACGTAAATCTTTTAAGTCTTTAGGTATAATTTCATAAAATTTAGGCGCTAAATAGAGATATGATCGCTGCATTATAGATTTATGCGGTTGAGGAACTACTGTGCCACGAATTTTGTACCTGGTGGATTATGTTTAATTTTTGGGTCGGTGTTTACAAATTTATGGTAGTGAGTGATACTGTGTAAGAAATAAAGCTGTCTTATATCATACATTCGAACATCTGCGTATAATTTTTCAGTGGGATAAAGTTTCGGTTTTTTAAATATCATTTTTAGAATACTTTTTTGAAAAACATCTAAATTATAGATATGTGAGGAACATGCAGCTCCCCATGCTAATATACCATATGTGAGATGAGGCTCAATCAGTGCATGGTATAATGTTCGAAGATATTTTTCTGTCAATATATTCCCAAGGTATTTAATTTTGTAGGATACAAATCTAACTTTCTTTAAAATATAATTGACATGGACGTCCCATCGTAAGTGAGGATCCAAGACCACTCCAAGGTATTTTATGTTGGGCACTCTATTAATTTCATTTTTTTGATCATTAATATTGAAAGAGAAATTTGTGTAATTTGGCAGATGTCTAGCATAAGATCCAAATGGTAAAAAATGTGTTTTAGAGTAGTTAATGCTTAATTTTCTACTGTTAAAGCACCGAATAATTTTGATAAAATCATTTTCAATTACATTTTTCAGATCAGACCAGTCAGTGCCTTCATATAATATTGCAGTATCATCTGCAAAACTAGTTATTTTGCCAACAGAATTAATTTGGAAAATATCATTTAAATATATATTGAATAACAGCGGACCTAAGACAGTTCCTTTTGGGACACCACACTTAATATACATTTCTTTACTAAATGATCCTGATATCTGCACAGATTGTGGGCGATTTGACAAATAACTTTCGATCAGTGAGTACGCGTTTCCTCTGAAACCAATTCTCTCCAATGCTTCTAATAATAATTTGTGATTAACTGTGTCGAAAGCTTTCTTTAAATCAACAAAAATGCAGATTGAAGGGATTCTGTTATCAGTATTTTGATGTATTTGATCTACAATTTTAGTTATTGCGTCCGATGTAGCCTTCCCTTCTGTAAATCCATATTGATTTTCACTTAAAATTTTGAATTTTGTTAGGTATCGAATCATTCTAGTAGATAAAACTTTTTCAATAACCTTTGCTACACTGGATATTATTGATATTGGTCTATAGTTGTTAACATCTGTTTTTGTTCCTGATTTATGTATCGGTATTGCATTACCTTTTTTTAAAATTGAGGGATATATGCCAGATTCAAAGCATTTGTTGATTAGGTAAGTGAGTGGTTCTGTTACGTCCTCGGCTATAATTTTCAAATGCTCGCTTTTAATACCATCGAACCCAGGACTTTTCGGATTTTTTAAGGACATAACAGTGGTGTATACTTCACATTGCTCGACTTTATCCAAAATAAATGAGTTCATAGTTCTTTTTGGAGGCTGAGTATTTTGTACATTTGCTTGTATATTACTTGCTAAATTTTCGCCTATGTCAGTAAAGAATTGTACAAGTTCAACGCATATCTGTTGAGTATTTTTTAATACTGTTCCCGATGTTGTATTTAACTCAGTGACACACTCTTTAAATTTTATTTTCCCAGTAATCTCATCAATAGTTGTCCGCAGCCGCTTAGGACCATCTAAGTTATTATTCAATTTATTTAGGTAATGTTTCGTTTGGTTTGCCTTACAAGCTCTATAAATTTATTTTTATATTGGTTGTAGCAGTCGGTATTATCTGTAGTTGGCGTTAGTTTCATTACGTTATATAGTGTTTCTTTTTCTATTACCGATGTTATTAATCCTTTGGTAATCCAGGCATTTTTGCTTTTCTCTTTGTGATTAATTATTACTTTATTGGTACTAATATCTATTAGTTTTTTTATTTTCTCTATGAACAGTTCCGTTGCTTTGTCTATATTATTTATAGAGTATAATTGTTCCCAGGATTCTTGTTTGACATTTGATATTAGTTTTGAATTGTGGACAAAAAATTTGTAATGTATTGGAAAACATTGACCTTTTGGATTTTCAAAAATCTCCTAGATTATCTTTTTTTGACAAAGTTGTATTCTTTGCCGTCAAAATCCTAAAATAGGTCCCCTGCTATAGACATACGGGAAGGAAAGCAGAAAAGATTGCTCGTCAAACAGCACTAGAAGTAAGGAAACGTTTATAAATGTGACCCTTAGATATCTCAAATTAGCTCCATACCTGGGATGTAAAGCACACTAGGGGAAAGTTTTGCGCAGCTTGAAAGCGATTGAATCTCTGGATATTGGTCTGATTATAATAATGGCGACTAGTTTAACGATACACAAAATCAAGCCCTAATTAATTCAGTTCGAAGTTCAATATCGGTTCCATTAATTTTAATTATTCGCTAATATTAGCATGCCACGTATGCCATTTTGATGTAATGTTTTAAGATAATTTTTGTAAATATGTCATAAACTGGCATAGAGTATCGCACTATTAAAACAAGTCGGCTTAGTGCGCTATTATATCCGTCAGAATATAGCATTAATAAATGCTTTATTGTAGATTTAATAAATATAATATAGATTCAGGTGTAATAATAATAAAAAATTGTAGCTGTTATATGGTTAGCATTAATGAATATATACACCGGACTGCAAAACTTTTCCTTCTCCCATTCCACGGATATGCTGTTTTTAAATTCCGCTGTATGTTAAATTAAATTACATCTGATATTTTTTTAGCACGTCGAGACTAAATTTTACTGAACACGTACATATTTGTACAGGGTGAGTTTCTAATGTGGGCTCGGTCAACAACTTCGTTATTACTAGTGGTATCTAAGAAAGTTAAATACACGAATTGTGACTGACAGAATGCTTCTTACTTGGAAAATATTTTTATTTCTACAGGGTATTTCTTAATCACCTATACACGAATTTGCTTGAATAGAAAGATGTACATTTTATTGCAGATTCAGATAGTATATTCAAAGAAAGCAATTCGATATAACATACTATAGGGTTCTATTTTCAAATCTATTAAACAAAAACACCCAACTTGGCAACTTGCGCCTCCACTACTGCCCTAGCTGAAGAACTTTCTGCTTTCTTGTTAAATTTTTTGGTCAGTTTATACGAGGTGGCCCAGCAAGGAAATTAAACAATTTCCTTGTGTTGCTAAAACACAAGAGCACCTTTGTGACTTGTGATTTTATTACATAAAGCAGGTAGATTTGATTTATAGAGAAAAAATACTAATTCTTACCACTTTGCGTTACCATCTAAGTGCTATTTTTATTTTAAAACATATTGTAATATTTTTATTCACAATTAACCTTGATATCCTATTAACAAAAAGGTTAGCTGTAACTCATAATCGACTCGTAGTCCTATAGGCCATTTATCAGAAAAATTCTTGTTAAAAAGGGAATCCAAAAGTGTGAATGTATACAGGGTTAAAATCATACATTTTGTGTTCTTGTCCATCCTGTAGAGTCTACCAAAAAAGCTGAAACGGTAAGTGACCCGGTAAGTATATAGGGAGAAAATTTGGAATTATAAAATTCAACTGACATAAAATACAATACACTAGATGTGAGGGAATTGGGCGAGCCAGTTGTCGAGGCTGAGTGTTTTTTTAGATAGCAATTTTAGCAATTTGGAATTAAAACCCTATATGCAATTAAGCGTAGGTCTTTCCTGTTGAGAAATGTATGTTTGGGTCACCCTGTAGAGATAAAAATATGTTACAAGTAACTGTTGGCTAATTATTGTATCTAACTTTTATAGGTACCATGCGTAAAGAGTCTTAAACTTTTCTATACAGCACAGATTGTAATCAATCGTTCCAGGAAAATGTTACAGAAACGTAAGTAGATCATTTGCACGTACATATGACAGCTGGCAAATAAAGGAGATATTTTTGGTGAGGCTATTTTTTAGCGTGTAGTTACAGGACTTTTTCTTTTCTTCTTGAAAGGAATATTTTAAGTTTTCTCTACTTATATAATAAAAAGCGGTGATCAATTTACGGATTGTGACCGAAACTTTTGAAAAATTCCAATCTGTACAAATCGCTCTACCTATCAAATGTGCTCTATACTATACTCAGTTTCTATATTAGTGTAGTCTGCTCTGATATAAAGACGCTATTCGATATAAAATATTAAAAGAACAATTTTGAGTCCCCATAAAATTAGCACTTGGTCGTAAATTTTAACACAATTGCTTGAAAACAGGATTTTGTAGATCAAGCCAGTGCATCACTTGGCACGGTTCACTTGGATACTTGGCTGCTGATGCTAACGTTTATGGGGGGCGTACAATCTGCCTGGCAGACAGACCCGCCTGACGTTGGCCTCTTATCCTTACAGTATCGAACTTCGTGCATCCAGAACTGGCCAATACGACCGCTTCATTGTCCAGAGGGTGTTGAGGCTGTAGAACGATCTAGAAGAGGAATATTTTCGGAGTTCTACTAACCTTAGTCAGTTCAAAAATCGGATTAACAAAATTTCTTAGGGATCCTCATAGTAGGCGCGGTGTCCTGGTATTTAGGCTTCTGTTAATTGTGTCCTTCTATTCTAACACCATTGCATCTATATGTAAACCAGTTTGCAACACTGTACCAATCCATTTTTGCCTGCAATATCCAGCAGTTTCTTCGAAGCTGGATCTGAATGCGTAATAAAAAATATATTACCGTTGAAAAGGGGGAGCGGTGAAGACGTTTGGAATTTATTTAAATCTCTCCAGATACAGAGTGAATCGAGGATCCACTTATCTTTGGATTTATTTGTACCGAGGATTTGGAGACGCCGTCGTGAACTTATTGTTTGGAAATCAGGATATTGGGGTTTTACAAACGTAAGCATGGAAGCTATGATAGTTGTATAAGTGATTCCCATTCAATTCCATTGAGTTTCTCCGCTTACTTGTAATCTCCCATATTCCTTTCAGGGTGTGCTGGGGAGCTGAAGTGCAACAAAGAACCCCGCATGAAACATGTAAAAAATGAATCCAGTCCATTCATCTAAAGGTTGAGTACTAGATATTTGTCGCTCTCCTTAACAATATTCCTCATTCCTATGATTAGTTTCTGATTTGCAAAAATGGTGAATGATGCAATTGTAGTTTTCATACCAAAACTGTCTGATTTGCGAAAAAAGGTGAATGAGGCAATTGTAGTTTTCATACCAAAACTGTCTGATTTGCAAAAAATGGTGAATGATGCAATTGTAGTTTTCATACCAAAACTGTCTGATTTGCAAAAAAATGGTGAATGAGGCAATTGTAGTTTTCATACCAAAACTGTCTAATTTTCAAAAAAAATGGTGAATGAGGCAATTGTAGTTTTCATACCAAAATTGAGGCAAATAGTTAAAAGGGCATAAGTAAATTTTTTTGACTTATATTAAATCAACTTGGAGCTTTTTTACGAAGGAGACTAGATGAATTTTATGGTGACCTCAATTTTTATTGTGATTTTAATGACCTTCCTTCATATATCTACTTATACAATTTTACTGAATTGTTCTTACAGCCGCCTTCTCAACCAATAGGAAAAAATGTCATGACTTAAGCTCTTTTAGCTAAGCATTTAATTACTTTCAGGAAGGTGTTGCGAAGTGTCATGCTGTTCGTTAACTTGACACTTACGAGGTCAGTTTTGGGGCAAGCTATTTTTATACGTTGACACCGAAATGTATGAAGTTGTTCTAGAATTTAAAAAAATTCACTCAGTTCGCCTCACAAGGGCTCGGAAAAATTGGGGTTGTTTAGTTGTCGTTGATTTTGAACTTTACAAGGTCAATTGAAGGTCATGTTGTTACTGAAGAATTAAGAGCTGGAAAGAGCGCGTTGATATAAACATAGATTATTATATTGACACCTCTCATCTGGAACGTCGTCTCTCCTCGACACCTAACCCGTGCAGCTGTGACATCGCGGGCACTGTATAGGAAATACTATGATAGGGCGCGGCCAGTAATACCAAGCACCCAAGTTGAAAGCGTGTAAAAGCTTGACATCAACAAATTGTGATACCTAACACCCCCAGAATCCCCACCGCAAAATTTCTCTGCATCTAATTTTTTTTTTTCAGAAATGATAACCCGTGGAACGTCAAAGAGGAGTTTGAGCGTTTTACCTTTTATTTGTTTGTGGCATTTCTCTTCACCACCAATGGACCAATTTTCAAAAACTACAAGGTTTGTTTGTGCTTGGCATCAGGTAACCAAATAAGTTCGAGCGTTTGCTGTATATCGCACATTGCTATAGATGTTGTTGATCGATAGCGATTGTTTGTTACCTGTTGTCACCTTAGTATGAATCCTTCTTTTCTCACCTACATAAAAAGTTGCTGAAAATTGTTACATACCTAGTTTTAATAATTGAAAATTGCGACGAATAAAACAGTAATTCGAAGTTGTTTACTGTATGATTACAAGTCGTCTTACCATTTGTTCAGCAAACATTTCACGCAACGCTAATGAACCATTTCTTAATCGGTTATTAATCTGCGACGGAAAATGGATCTTGTATTCGAATTCTAAGCGTTCGTATCATTGGTTGTCGCCTACTGATTCGGTACCACACTGCCCAAGGCTTCCTTGCACACAAACAAGGTTTGTTGCGACGAATAATTAGTGTCTTATTGTTTCTCAATAAAAAAATATGTTTTTCTACTAAAAGCCGCACAAACTTATTTGGTTATCTGATGGTATTGTGTAACCACTTCATCAAAAGCCGAGCAGTACTTCACAAGTTATAGGAAGTTATAGGATTTACAAACAAACAGACAGACAGACCGACTGATCGACTGACAGACAGAAATGAGTGACATAGTTTTTCGAGACCTAAATGTCATATGTCATTTTCAGATATTTTTGTGAACGATACTTCCCCGCCAGTAGGCGTGGAAGTAAAAAGTGTTTTGGAAAAGACGTGTCACCGAATGTATGACAAACCAAACTCAGCGCATCAAACGTGGCACAGAAAATTAATGTAACCTGAAAACGGAAAACGTTTTCGGCTGCTTTTGCCGACAAACAAAACAAAAACGCGTCAATTGAATACACAAAAGCATTACCTTTGAACAAAACACCGGCTCCGAGTTGAAACGCCTAATTGGACGCAAGCTACGCTTCCACTTTTCAAAGATTTTATCCCGGCTGAAATCCAAACAAGTAAAATGTTTTAATTGTAATTACTTTATATTACCACGTGTCTGGTTGGGAAGGGCTGGTGCTAAAGACAAAGGATTCGGCGATGAATTTTAAAACAGTTCGCTAACGAGATGGCCGTAAGCAAAAGACATAAAGGCACGGAAAGCGTGAATGTCCTTTCCTGCGGAAGGACAAATGTATGCCGGGACGCACCTTCTATTTGAAAAGGATTAATCGGGATAAATCTGGGATGTGGATTCGGGGAAATGTTCGGGATAAATTTTTGGACGATGCAAATTGTGGCCTTAGGCTAGGGTTGCTGACTAGATTTTATAGTGGGCGGACCATACGTACAATGGTAGTTCTGTCAGTACAAGGGAGATTCTTAAAGTTAAACAGTATGCTTTTTCTTCTTACCTGGAGCCATCCGAAAAAGAGTCCACTGCAGTCTTTTGGGATTATCATACCTTGGTCCTCGAATTTGCAGCAGTCCAGTGTTTTGCATATAGAAACATCGTAGGCCGCGCGGATCGAACGTCAGTACTGAATCTTAACCCACTGTTTAGTAAACTTAAATTCAAAGTTTTACAACAATACGTGCAGTGTTCTCACTACAGTGAATATTTAAGTGTCACCAAGTCATTAGAAAAATGGAACTCAACCGAGAACATTTTCGCGCCATAATTTATTACAACCTTCAGAGACAATTATCGCAACAAGAATGTATTGCTGAGTTACTGTCTGTTTTCGGCAGCGAAGCGCCACATCAGTCGACAATTTCCCGTTGGTATGGAGAATTCAAACGTGGACGGGTGAGTCTTAGCGACGATCCCAGGGTGGGTGCACAAAAAACGGCACTCAACCAGGAAAACACGGATGTTGTGCACAAACTCATCATTGAAGATAGACATGTGACATATCGCGAGATTAAGGCGTCCCTGAAGACCTCAGTTCAAATGATTTTACATGAAGAATTAGGAGTAAGAAATTAGTTCTCGTTGGATACCCCACCTGTTGACTGAAGAGCAGAAAGCAGCCAGGGTTAATTGGTGTCAAACAACGCTTGACCGTTTCAATTCCGGAAACTCAAAAAATGTGTACAGAATTGTCAGTGGTGATGAATCGTGGATTTACTGTTATAAACCAGAAAATAAACGACACTTGGCTGTTTGGGCATTTCAAGGTGATGAAAAGCCAACAAAAGTCATCCGTTCTCGAAGTGTTTAGAGAAAGATGGTCGCGACATTTGTATCAAAAGCGGGTCATATTGCAACAATTCCTCTTAATGAGCAAAGAACTGTTACTGCGGATTGGTATACCACCATTTGGTTGCCAAAAGTCATCACTGAGCTTCGAAAAATCAATCACGAAGGAAGAATCATCCCCCACCAAGACAATACAAGCTCGCACACAGCCCAAAAAACAAGGCAGTATTTAACGGAAGAAACGTGAGATTATTGGACCATCCTCCATATAGTTCCGATCTAAGTTCTAACGATTTTTTTACTTTCCCGAAAATTAAAAATAGACTGCGTGGTCAAAGGTTCCAGTCACAGAAGAAGCAGTTGACGCATTCAAAAATGCCGTTTTGGATCTGCCAGCAAACGAGTGCTTCGAAAATTGATTCGAGCGCATCCAGATGTGTATCAATCTTCGTGGAGAATACTTGGAAAAACAATTAAGTCATTTAAAATACCTACCGTGTTGTTTTTATTTCCATATGCAAAACTTAAAAGACATCCCTCGTACCAGTTGGTGCAGTTTCTCTACCGGTACAGTTCTAAACTCCTACCGTTTTACTTTCCTGGAGAGAGGATGCATTTTGTGGCCCAGCTTCCCGCGCTCTCATAAGACAGCTAGGGCTGATTTTGTTCCTTTTCCGCGTTGTCTGCAGCTGAGGTCTCCATCATTCAGTCCAGGTGTTCTAGACCATAGCACGATAACTAGACGAAGTAGGGTTCTACCCATTAAAAGCAATTCCGCAGCCGGTATTGTACATGGTTCCGAGATAACCTCTTTCAGATGCCAGCATTCAGATACTAAGTGCCAATGTTCTTTGTGCTGGTTTCTTACCAATTCTTTGACTAGGTCCCTGATTATTCCTTCCGGTACCTTCCAAGGCAGGATCTGAACCCGTAAAGAGTGTGTTTCTTTCCTTACTGTCAGTGTACAAGTATGGTCACTTTTTATTTACTCTTGTGCAATGCACGATTGCATACAATTTTGTCTGAAATCTTCCAAGTGCTAACTATGCTTACGATTACACCTGTGTATTAGGGAATTTCCCTTTGCAAGTTGTGCGTTTGGTGTTCCGTTCGATCTCCTGCTTTGTTCTGTCGCTTGCCTAAACCAATATGTTACTACCCAACTAACTATTATCACTCCTACTAAAGTTGTAAGTCTGATTATACAGTATTCCTTACACTGTAAGAATTATCTCAAAACCCTCTTAGAACAGCTATACAGGGGAATGGGCTCACCTAATAGGACACTTCAGTCATTTAAGAGGTTGTGTAAGGGCTGCAGGTAACAGTTATACAACAAAAGTGGAAGCCCCTTGCAGCCGCTATAGGACATTTGCGTCAGTGCAAGATTCAGTTTTGTCAACTATACAACTATTCTGTTACGTGATTCTACTTTATTGCAACCAAACTATTTCTTATGTATTGCATAGACGAAGTGAAGAATATATTACTAACACATTACAGTCATCTTGTTTACTTACATATCGGCCATTGTGAATTTCATACACAGGTATATGAGAAACTTCTACACTGTGATAAAGGGGTATTGAATTACTTGCGCAGCAAATTTTATTGTGATTATCGAGCAAAGTAGTTACGCAATTTCTACGGGCTTCTTATTTGATGCATATTTTGATAATGATCAAAAGTATGTCTAGATTTTTAAGATGGAAAACTGAACTTATCTGCATCAAATCTTCCACAAATCCTATATTTAGACACAATTACACTAATGTTTATCACTTATATCTGTAATTTCGAACTGAAACATAATTATTCATATTAAATAGAGGAATAAATGTTTGCCCAATATGGCTGGTGGTTGTATATAATCATGGCATCGTCCATGTTGCCTTCAGTTTATTAGAATATTTTGGTGTTGCCTGCAGGTGTTATACAACAATTTGACAAATGTCTGAAATAAAATACCGACAGAGGTCGTATGAATTACCCAGAATTTGTACCAGATCTATATCTTCTGTTTGAACAGTTGATGAAACTTTTGAACCAATATGCATGAGTTGTTGTCTTAAATCTTGGTTATGGCATTTTAACAAAAATATGACAGCAGAAAGTTAGGTTATGGTGAAGTTGTATACCAACATATTTAGCATATGTACACCCTTTAACAGTTAGTAAACAACAGTTGTATAAGTGCTTCCGTTGGAGCAACTTTTTGGCTAAGGTAGTAATATGCACAGCAAAACAACAAGGCTTGGGTTTGTTTTATAAACGTTACCTTGGGTGCCACAACACAACCATTTTGACTAACGTGCAAATATGCCGTATAAAACAGTTGTATAAACGTTTATACAACAGTTAAAAATTTGTCCTATAAGGTGTTGTATAACTATGCTAAAGAATATTTTAAACACCTCATTTTAGAGCAAATATGTTGCAGAAAGCAAATTTGCATTCCACACAACATTAAGCCAGCATTTTGGTGTTCAGGCAACAACAATAGAGAGCTTTTATGGCTGAACGGTTCTTTTACCAAAAGCTTATAGCAGTAGTACTTGCTAGTTTGGGTACGAACGCTATACAGGCGAAAAATGTCATACGATTCACTAAGCGTTGTGAGATTCAGGAAGGCGAAAGGGTGGTTAGGTAAAGGTAATCTATATGGTGGACAGTCTCGAACTATCGAACGTGAAGGTCCCACCCGGCGGATCTCTAAGGCGGGGCCAGAATGTGTTTATGTTGCGTACACACGCGTTTACCCGCTAGAGCCCGTGTGTACTCGTCTTACCCTAGAGTCCCATGGAGCGTATGCGTGTTTAGGCCTTCATACTGGTTTAAGTATATAGAAAAATGTCATAGGACCAGACTTCACCTATCTGCGAGTTTCAATAGAATCGACTGTACTGGATAGCTGAAAAATGCATTTGCTCCTTGTGCTGGAACATTACCAAACATTCTAGCAAGCTGTGGAAGATTCTGTCTACATTAGTGGATTTCTATGTAACTTCATACATTAAAAATATCACGAGTTAGAAAAGAGGATCTGTCCCATAACATAAATTTTTCTCTTACAAGGTCGTGGTCTATGTCGTGGGAATTAAGGATTTTTCGACGGGTGGAGGTGGAGTTAAAATATCGCCAACCGCTGAGGCTGCTCAAATGTAATTTAATCAATCAATGAAGAGATCTTGAAAAGTGTAATTACAAAACCTATAGGTGGCTGGAAAAATTATAACACTATACTTAAAAATGTTCAATGTGTGATGCAGTCGATGTATCATTAATCAACAAGGAAAGAGGAGAGTACGTCAATGACTTACTAAAAGGTTCCGAGGTGTGCGTACCTCTGGATCATACCTAAGGTGTCATAGGTAGCGTTAGATTTCTGTAAATAGATAAGATGGTGAAGCCTCTGCTAGGGAGAGGAATAAACTGAAGATTCGTAAGTAACCCTTGAGGAATACTTGATGAAAAATGAATGTCATTAAATCCAAAATATCTTAACAATTGTCTAATGTTTACAATCTTTGCAGGGTCACAGTAGTAACTACAAGGTTTACGGATGAAGCTCAGGGTTAATCCCACGGACAACGGTAGCTTTGGTACCCGTTAACAGTGTATAGTTTTCCAGCTAATAATTGACTGACGTCCAGTCTACACGATCAATGAAAATCGCATTCCATGATATAGTGCTGATATATCCCCAGTAAATACAGATAGTGTGACGTTCGCCTAACCCTATAGCCCCGAAACAACTCAAATTATCCATAACCGACCTCAAAGCATCAGCATTAAGCAATACATGGACATCTCATTTGGCTGTAACAGGGCCTGTGACAAATCGGGCTGAACATCACACAAGACTCCCAACTGTCAAGATATTAAATCAGGCGAGCGGCATTACAGCCACGCGCTGGCGTTCCATTCGGCAAGCTGTGCTTGTTGATGTTCCGCGTCATCAGTCGCGCATATATTTGGCTAAATCTCAGACGACGGGGGCGGTTTGGGGCAGATACGTGGCGGTCGCGGTCACAGGATGATGGTTAGACAAAAAGGTCCTGAAAAGCTGAAAATCCTTACCGAATACTAGTAAGGGTACCCTGCTACCAAATAAGGCCACATTAACGTTTGGATAACTGTAACTGCATAAATATTGTAGATATGTTTATTACACAAGCTACATCGGAGAACTCGGAGACCTTTTCTTTTCATATAAAAAAAATATATTTTTCGAAACACTACCGTTGGCCTTATTAGGAACCATGTATCCAGATAAGGCCACCATCTGGTTTTCAATAAAACCACAATCAAAATGTAAATCAAGACTGTATAATAAACGTAGCTGTATTTCTAATAAACAAAATTAAAAAACACTTAAGTCAAGACAGATTTAAATAAAAAAAGTCAACTTGTTTTAAAGAAAATCATACAGAATCTTAGATTTTGCCTTCGCAATGATGACAAACAAATGGTACTTTATCACCTCTACACAAGCCTACACATTCCTCATGGACATATCTTAAGCATACTACAGTATATTCAGATAAGAGATAGACCGGATGTAAACAAAGGTTCGGGTGATTTTCACGCTAACGCCGCCGTCTCGACGTAAAACAGGAGCCCTCATTGGTCAATTCGCAATTAAATGCCTATGCCGAGCGGCAGAGCAGTCGTATCAAGGCAGAGTCACATTCAGGTTCAGACGTGTTACGTAAGTCGTGTGCATCATTGCAATTTGATATTTCTTTGGACGTTTTCGTTTGTTAACTTATTAAGTTGTTGAGTTTGTCGTTGTTATTGTTATACCTTGTTATTGATTGTTATTGTTATCAACTGCTTGCGCAAAATGCCCAGTAGTACAGATACTGCCGATGAAGTTGTAAACACCTGTAGTCCACCTAGGAAACGCTCTAAAAAAAGACACCTGAGTGCAGAAATGAAAGAGGTCATTTTGAATATATATAAGATCGAGCGCGAGGAGAACGAGGCATCAACATCAAAGAAATTATTGTGAAGGTTTCTCACAAAGTTGGGGTGTGTCGCGCATCAGTGTTTAATGTGTTAAGACCAATACAAAAAAAATCACACTTTTCTGAGCCAATGACCAGTAAACATCGCAAAAGTATTGTTAAATCATTGGATGAAGCTGATAAGCATGCGATTTAGGAGAAAGTGCATGACTTCTTCTTTAGGAATGAAATACCTACTATAGATAAAGTACTGCAGGAGGTAAGTGGAGATACAACGTTGTCAAATTTCAACGATCAACTTTCCATGCGTTCTGAAGCATTTAAATTTCAAATGGAAAAAACGGGGTCGTAATAGTTTACTACTGGATAGAGAAGAAATTGTGCTATGGAGGAGGGATTATTTAACAAAATTGGGAAATATAGAAACCAAAAACAGGAAGATTTATTACCTTGATGAAACGTGGGTAAACGCAGGACACACTACAAGTAAAGTATGGGTGATGATTCTGTAACTTCTTCCAGGAGGGCCTTTCTAGATGGACTGTCCACCAGATTAAAAATCCAGCAGGTAAATACGAGTAATAGATTATATTTTTTAAGCCATGTTTTTATGTGTTTTCGATATTTCAATAATTTTTTAACTATAATCTTAAAATATGTCGAATATTATAAACTTAAAAAAAGTTACTAAGTTTTATTTGTGTACCGTTCCTATATTTCTAATCATTTTAATTCATACTTTCAAGCTTTATAAAGTTATAATTGTTATATTATATTTGCGCGTATTTCAGGTTCCTGATCATTCATTTTTTAAAGGTTTATAACTTAAATTAAATTTGAAGCGCTGAGTAAATCATACGACGTTCAATATTCTTTCTTTCAATATGACTAATAATCCCAATTATAGCAATCTGATACTCATGTCTCAATGTTTTTTCGCTGAATGTGATGAAAACATTTGAAAAAGGTTCGCTTATTGAAATAAATCTATACCAGTTAGTACTTCGATTTCCAGGTAAAGGGAAAAGGCTCATTATCTGCCATATTGGCAGTGAGGATGGATTTGTTGTTGACGGTCTGTGGTGCTTTGAGTCTAAGAAAACTGGAGATTACCACGAGGAAATGAATGGCGAATCGTTTGAACAGTGGTTTTCAAAAATTTTACCGAACTTAGAGGAAAACGCAGTAATTGTGTTGGATAATGCGCCTTATCATTCTCGAAGAATGGAGAAGGTCCCAACAACGGCTTCAAGGAAAGTTGATGTTCAAAATTGGCTCCGCTCGAAAAATATCAACTTTGAAGAAGCAATGCTGAAAGTACAATTATTAAGAATTGTCAAGGATCACAAGGCGGAATATCAAAAATACGCCATTGACGAAATGGCAGCAAGTCAAATAAAACTGTGCCCGTTTACCTCCATACCATTGCGAGCTCAATCCCATTGAGCTCATATGGGCAGAGGTTAAAAATTATATAGCTAAGCACAATACAACTTTTAAATTTTGTGACCTCAAAGGACTTTTCAAAGAAGCACTAGAATTAATAACAGCGCAAAAATGGGAAAACTGTATTAAGCACGTGAAAGACAAAGTTGAAAAGAGAATGTGGGAACTGGACAATATTTTAGAGGAACAAGTCGAGCCATTCATTATTGACGTTGGTGCTTCAGGCAGTAGCGATGATGAAAGCTCATCAAGCTCATCTTTCCAATAAAAGATGTCGTTCATCAAATTCGGTAAGTTATAAGTAATTATAAAGCTACTGTATTTTTTAATTAATTATTGACATTTTTGAACCCATTTTGGCAAAACCTATTCAAGAATCTACTTTCTGACAATGTTCAACCATGCACATTTTTTTACGCTTTGAACGTTTTAATTTGGTTACATATTTACCTAGAAATCAAAAAATATACTAATCAATATTCTAAAAGCAATTTTAAGAGATATACGATTATTTTTAATTTAGGCTAATTTAAACGCCATTTTGAGATTATATTCGACTGTATTTCACCAAACATCAGGCGGCATCCGAAGCTGGAAATCGAAGCGAAATTTTGAAACCCTTATGTATATTTACATCATTATATATTTCTTACCCCACCCCCACATGATCCTATATCCATCACCAATCGTATACACATCGAATTGTGCTAATTTACTACAAAGTTACGCAAAGCAGCATCTACTATCTAAAATATGTACTGCGTGACTCTTAATACGTCCCTGCCGAATGTTACAGCGTTCGATGATCACGTGGTCTTGTTTATGTCCGGTCTATCTCTTATCTGAATATACTGTACACACAGTCGCATGTCACGTACTTCATCCTTATCGCATATGAAAACAGTACCAGTTTTCGTATTTCTTCTTTCGGGACCTTTTGCTTTTAACGGTTCCAGACTCACTAGATTTTTTATTGTTTTATCTAAGCCGGATGGACCTGGATTTGGGTCTTTAAACAAATCTCTTACGACGATTTGCGCAGTAGAATTGATGGCTTTTCGTCTTTTTGTGGCGTTGGCCTTCCATTCGGGTTGTGGGAAGTACTTCCTGAACTTAGATTCAATTAATCACTGTCTATTTGCCCCAGTCACAAGATTTGTTGTTTCAAGAACTGCAACTTTTGAGTCGAGTATTTCTTTTTCATTGAATAGCTGTTATCTGTAAACATTGAAGTTTTCCGTGGCCATCAGTAGTGCAAGGGGTATGTCATCAGATTCTGTGAAAGCTGACATCATGGTTTTCCTCATTTCTCCTCCTGAACATCTGTAGCTGCCGTTATTTGAATCGGGCCTCTCTGACATTAAACTAGGTGTAAATGCAGTCTCCGGGATCGCAGCTGGGTCGTGTGGGTATATTCCTGTTGCGCGAAACCCTGACTGAAGAATTTTCAGAAGACATGGCCCTCTTGGATACACTTTCCTCAAATCTCTCCAAATCTTGCACGATCAAACTTCCTGCCAGGATACCAGCTGTAATGGTTAAGTATTTCATTCTCCCAATGTATATTCGAAACTGCGGAAAAACACATTTATCCAGCGGTTGCAGCACGTGTGTCGTGTTACTCGGAAGACACAATAAAGTGATGTGATGTTTTTCGGCGGCGTCAACAATAGTTGCATCCAAATGAGAAGAGGCACCATCAAAAATGAGAAGAATATCTCCTGGTGGCTTATAGTTTGCTAGATGGTCTAGCCATTTAACAAACACTGTGCCGTCATACTTCCTTTTTGGGTCATTTCAATTACTGTTCCGGTTGGCATATTGTCACCCCATTCATCCTTTTTACGTTTTCCCTTGAACAGGACCATTGGTGGTATTGCCTGTCCAATAGCATTTCCACATGCAACTATTGTGGAATTTTCTGCGTGCTCATTAGCTACATAGTGAACACGTCTTTCACCTTTCCTCGCCAACACATTTGGTTGGCGGTGGATGGTGAGTCTGCACCCCTTCTCATCTACATTGTAGATACGATGGGGCTGATTGATTAGGTTTAGTCTAATCAGCAAACTTTCTAGTTTTTT